>MQUG01003732.1:0-69935 GCA_007213375.1 Steinernema feltiae | reverse complement strand
GAAGAAGAATACAGATCGAGCTATTTGACAGAATTGCAGAATTTTTATTGAGACGAATTCGCGAACTTTACGAATCATTGATAACGACAAAAACTATTGTGTGCGCAGTTCACCGCTAAATGTAAGCTAAGCGGTAAATTAAGTGACTTTCAAAAACGCTTGTTTCAGATTCCTCTTCCGACTTTGATCAACATTGGTTTGGAATCAACCAAGCCGGCCCACTTTTACGGTACCGTCGTTGTGAAAATGATCGAAGAGACCCACCTTGCACGGCCAATCAATATCACTCAAACACATTGTCGGAGATTTTTCGTTAGCGTAAGTCAAGTGAGGCGGATTTCTGGCTAAAATCACTCATTCAGGAGGAATATCATGCAAACAGAAACGTCATTGCGCAGAAAAAAGGTCTCCGCGAAGCTTATAATCTGTTCATCAGAACGAATCCTCTGGAAAGCGAAAAGCAAAGCTTTTTTATCGCTTACGCTGCGTTCAGATGTAACGGAAGCAACCAGGCGTTGTCAACGAATGACGCGAAGAGCGGAATTGCTCAACGCAAGACTGAAAGGAATGAAAGTATTCTCGGATCTCTTTCAATGCTCGCCGACTGATAAACTCTATGCGAGCGAAGATCAACAGCCGTCTGTTGCTCGAGAATATAGTGACTGTTTTTAATGAGTTGGCTGGATAATTCGTAAAGTTCCGATTTTTCAGTAAACGTGCAACCGATTTAAAGCTTTAAAAACGTGAAAAAAACGGAAAATCAAGGAATGGCCTTTATTGACCATAAGTTTGGTATCTGCTATTTGAAACGCATTGTCTATCAAAAATGTCTATTTCAAGCCAATTTTTGGCTTCCAGGATTATTCTCAGCTTATGTTTGAGTTTGCTTTGTGGGCAATAGGCCATCGATGTTAGTCTACAGCTGAACCACTTCTACTCGCTCAGTGGATTGATAAGAGCGTGAAAACAAGTACACGGAAGACCAGAGGGTTTCCCAATCAGTTTACCCAGAACGATCAGCGATGAGTCGTCTTCTCGTTCTATTCCTTATGCTCGTGATCGCTGCTTCTGCGTTCGGATTTGGGTCTAACGCAAATTGTTTTTGGACCTGGTGTTACCCTCCCGTCGCTCCGCAGATGTGCCCGCAGGGTTTCTCTCCAGTTCTCAGCGTCAAATGCGATCTGCCGATTCGAGGAAAACGGCAGTTGTGTTGTTAAACGTGCGATTTGTATTCCTACAAGTAAATGTACGCTATTTGTTGAATTTCCAGATTACTGTACAAAAGTCAAAAAAACGTGTCACAAATAAATTACTTTAATGACTTTTAAAGTGTGGTTGATCTCATTTTAAAGTGCCGTTTTATGTGGAACGTGACAGAGAAGCTCCGAATCGATCTTACGCAGTGCTCTGCTGACTAATCAAAACATCATGCGAGATAGCTTTGTTTACCCATGATCAGTTGGTGATCAATCAATGTCGAAAGCCGTAGAAATGGGCACATTGATGTCTCTTCCTTTTCTAACCCTTGTTTGTGTCAAAACTAAAAAAAACCAGAGGTTAAGGACATTGCTTGAAACGTATTAGTGATGAGGATTATGGTTAGGTTGTTGAAATACATAGGTTTCCGCAGTTGCAATCGAACTAGCACATGGCGGACCCGACCAAGGACACTCTCTCGATCCCCCAGATGGCCGAGTTGATCAAAGCGGCCAACTACCTCGAGGTGCCCTGGCTCTACAAGTACTGCTGCAAGCGCATCTTCATTCGATTACGATTGAGCAATTGTGTGTTGTTTGTAATGTGTTAGGGGTAATAAACAATTTTCTCGATAAGACCACTCAAATGATCGACAAACACGAAACTGCTGAGGTTGTCAACAACATGTTTGGCAAACGCGTCTACCTGAAACGCATCAAAACATCTCGCGAGCATTTTGCCTACTCTTGCATTCATCTTATCAGTAAACGTGCATGTACTCTGTGCTCAATTCAACCCTTAAAAGAGCGCCAAACGCCGCCATTGTCAGTGGTTTGTCATGACTAACAAGATGTTCCTGTCTCTCTTCTTCCTTCTCGTCCTATCGGCCGCTGTCTCTTCTCAAGATTCCGCCTGCTACTATACGGAGTGCATGGGTATGCTCAGCTTTGGCTACTGTAAGGAGAACTTCTACGCGGAAACGTGGAAATGGTGCGAAATCACCTACTGGGATCAGCCGATGAAGAGTGAATATTGCTGTCCTAATAAGCAAAATTGAATTCTGAATTGAACTGTTAATTGAGAAATAAATGGCTGTGCGGCTCTTGAACTAAGTTTCACCTGGATTTTATAAGTTCACCTGTTATAAATGTTAAGATAGGAGTGTTAAATCGACTTCTGGTGATTACTTGGTCCTGTCTTTTCATTACTTGTGTGCGTATTTGACTTCCATGACGACAATACGCAGTGAACAATGATGGACAGAACGCGTTAGTTATCAAACACCAGTTGTTGTGACTTTATCTTTGTGTTTTTTCAAACATTATTCCCACGCTTCAAAGCACTCTTAAAGCATTCTGTGATATTTGTCCCTTGACTAAGAGCCAGTAATGAGACATTATTAAATAATGTACATTTATTAGATATCCTTAACCACTTCACTCATATCAAACTCATTCTGAGTGTCTGAGTGGAATGAATGTTATAGTAGAGACTGTAGTCTACGTTTTTCTGTTCCTCGCCAATTCCCTTGGTTTCACCGCTATTCTAACCTCAAAGCTACTGCGGAAAAATCCAACTTTTGTCTTCATCAACGCCCTCATCTTCTGCGATGTTCTGGCGTTGTTTACAGTCCTGGCGTACAACATTCCTACTCTATTTCTTGGATATTTGCTCTACGGTACAGTCTACATTGTCTCAATTAACCAAAATTTGTGTCTAGACGCCCCACACACAATATGGATTGTTGTTGCGAAAACCTTGGCTTGGTACGTCACTCTGCTCCTGCTACCGACGATTGCTATCGTCCATTCCGCTGCTATTTACTTTCCCGCAAAATTCAGAGTTTTTAGAGCTAACCATGCTCTGATAGGGCTAGCGGTGTTTACAGTAATCTCCGTTGTTCCGGCGTTTCCTCTAATATTCCCTTGTTGCGCGTATAAGTTCACCTTGAACGGATTTTATTGGAATTTTGACCATACAATGGAGATCACTGCGATCTACTCAAAGCTGAACATCGTCTTACAGGTTTGTGTAGTTCAGCTTTCAATGCTAAGCTCTCTGTTCTAGATCATTTGCTTCGGTATGATGGTCATACTTGATGTCCTAATAGTGGTCAAAGTCGGTAAAAACAGCAAAAAGATCGTTCAGTCAGAGCAATCGACAAACAATTCAGTGTTTGTTAGAACAAACAACGGTTCAGCGTTTCGCTTTAAAGCGGAAGTGAAGCTCTCCATCAACTTCCTGTTTCTGAGCCTTTGCTTCTTTACCGCGACCATCATCTTCAATACCTCTTCTTAGTAAGTTACATCTCTCTCTCATTGAATTAGCCGGAAGTTGACGTCTTCAGCTGGTGTCCACCAAATCTGGTTGGCAACATTTCAATCATCGGCGACTTTGTGATCCACGGAAAGTGCTTGTCATACGTGATTTGCGGTCATCACTTCCGGAATGAAATTACTAGGCTTCTTCGAAACTGTTTACCCAAACATGTTATGAATGTCATAATATATAAAATCGCCTCAAATTGAGCTGTGTGATTGATTGTGTCAATAAATGCGAATGCGTAAGCCAGGTGCGAGTTGATTTACAGCGCTGTAAAAGACGATTTCCGCTTGTCAACACCAACTCTGAGCGTTATACCGTAGGAACTTGACTTAATGGGCGGTGACCGATTGAGTTAGCAATGGTTCACCAACGAAACGGAAGCAAAGCAGCCGTTTGTTATGTTTTTACTTGCATTTCAACTTGTTTTCGGCTATAAGTCTTCAGGAGTTGCGTATGAACAGGTAAACTACAACTGTGCAAAGTGTTTCAATCGGCGTCGAACAGTCCTAGGGGCTTCCATCGTCAGAGCAACCTAATATTACACTATGTGTTGTTTGTTCATTAGGTAAAATGAGTCATAAACGAGATCTAATCAAATAATTGACATATTTTTCAGCGAATGATGTTACAAACAACACATAACAAATCACTTATTGCTCATTGATGGTAAAATGAATGACATACTACAGTCGCTTGTAACTGTTCTGCTGTTCCTCGCCAATTCACTTGGTTTCACCGCTATTCTGACCTCAAAACTATTGCGGAAAAATCCGGCTTTTGTCTTCATTAGCGCCCTCATCTTTTGCGATGTTCTGGCGTTGTTCATAGTCTTAACCTACGACACTCCCACCATTTTTCTGGGCTATGTGCTATACGGTAGAATTGATGTTTTTGGGGGAAATGTTAACTTTTGTGTTCAGATGTCCCCTACACATACTGGATTGTTATAGCAAAAACGCTTGCTTGGAACGTCACTCTGCTGCTGCTTCCAACAATTGCCCTCGTCCATTCGATTGCTATTTACTTTCCGGTCAGATTCAGAGCGTTCACAGCTTACCACTCTCTGATAGTGCTCGCAGTCATTAGCGTAGCCTCTGTTGCCCCGCCTTTCCTTTGATATTTCCATGTTGCGCTTACAAGTTCAACTCGATCGAAATCTATTGGAGCTTCGACTACACCATGTCGATTACCTCGGTCTACTCACAACTGAACATCGTCCTACAAGTACGTGAACTGAATTTTCAAAAAAAAAAAAAATCAAATCTTGTCGTTTCAGTCTGTCTGCTTTGGCTTCATGGTCATACTTGATATCTTGATAGTGGTGAAATTCTGTAAAAACCGCAAGAAAATCGTTTTACCTGATCCTTCGACAAATAGTCAAGTTTTTGTGAAAATCAGCAACGCTTCTCAGCATCTTCCCAACATTTCAGCGTTTCGCTTTAGCGTAGAAGCAAAGTTGTCCATCAATTTTTTGTTTCTGAGCCTGTGCTTCTTTACGGCGACCATCATCTTTAATACGTCGTTCTAGTAAGTTGTATGTCGTTGAATTTCTCTAAATTCTACGTTCAGCTGGTGTCCGCCAAATTTAATGGGAGAACTTTCAGTCTTCAGTGACGTTCTGTTGCATGGAAAGTGTTTATCGTACGCGATTTGCGGTCATCACTTCCGGAATCAAATTGTTTGGCTCGTGAAGGCATTGATTGTCCCGAGCAAGCTTTGCAAATGCTAAACACGTCTTGGTGTTCTCCCGAATACAGATAAATAAATTAGTAAAATTATCATTCATCATTCTACAAGAGTCCAGACCTGCTGACCTGTCATGAACAGCTGCTCATGCTGTAAATAATCAAATCGACTAACTACGTCTATGATTTGTCTCTAACTTTATTACGACTGTAATCAACAACAGTCTGGTTTTCGCTGAACACAGACCACGCCATTGCTCTCAACAATCCGCAATATTGAGGCCTAGTGAATCATTGCCCTCAACCTTGGCCCGACACATTCTCCACTTTAAAATGGCTGAAAAATGGTAAAAGCCCTTTTCTTCAGCAATCCAGCAAAAAGGCAAAAAAACAACCCTTTGACATCACAGAACAAGTTAAAACAAGACTCAAAGAGAAGCTTATGCTTGATGAACCAGGTGCACGTTTGCTGGCATGCAGCGCGCCATAAATATCTCAAATGGAATGGAGCCCAATTTCAGCTGCATTCTGAGATTTGCTCCAAAGTATTGATCAAAGATCCAATGATTTGTGCTCAATTTGTTAATGATACATGAGTTGAGCCGCCAGGATTCCGTGAGACATCAGTGTATCGTTTCATTTTCGTTACAAAAGCATTTTCCTCGAAAGAATGCGATCTTCTCACATTTTAATTTTTGATTAATTGCTGATGACTGGCAGTTTAATTGTCCATGTTCTCAAAAAATCACATTTTGAACCCACAATCCACTTTTCAAATGCTATCCAAATGCGACACGATCAACAGCAGGTGCAGAAGGCTATATCAAGTCCAGGTGTCAATCGCAGGTCCACACTGCTCGTTCGTCGCTAAACACGTTTTCAAATGATTGAGATTACTGCTCTCTCGTTTTCTCCTTTGTTGTCCTGCCTAGCTTGGTTGCTGTCTGCCTCTTAGTCCTGTTCTTCTCGTTCTGCTACGTCAAAATGTCACTTCTACAGCTCTACGCCATAAATTTGACGATTCCAACGCTTATTTACGCTGTCTTTCAATGTGTGAATACTGTAATCATTCTAACGGGGAATTACAACTCTAGTCTTGGCACTCCGATGGTCCCGTAAGTCTCTTATCCCTTCTACAAGGTTTGCATTATGGGTTTAGAGTTGTAAAAACAGAATTCATTCACTATTTCACTGGTATGATACTGTATTTCTCGGGATTTAACTACAGATTGCTAGCCACGGTGTTCGTCTTTATCACTTACTTGTTCTATGCCAAACCGTTCTTTGCTAAGCAGTGGTTCAGTCTACGGTAGGCCTCAAACCTCCAAAAACGACCTGAAATATCGTATTTTTCAGTAATATTATCATAATCCTGACAACAACTCAGATAACGACTATATTCTTCTCTGTAACGGCCACGTACTCGAACAGACAATCAGGCCAGCTCGTCAATGGAGTCAAGTGGAACGCCATTGAGCCAATAATCTGGAACGACGTCTGCGAAGGTCTATTTGAGTTCTTCACGCTATCGTTGATGATCTTGAATACTCTGGAGGTTAGTGGAGCCAAAGTCTGCGTACTGTACTCCGATTTCAGTGCATAAGAGTGCTTGTCAAGTACCACAAGTCCAATACGGGCAACCGGAGAACCAGACAAGTTCAGCTAATATCAACTCTGGCTTATCTGACACCGCCTAACATCTTCTTAATCCGTGAGTTTGTTCTCCACTTTCGTTGAACCGCATTTTAGCGAATTCCTTCTGCAATGACTTCTTCGCTGCTCTCTTTATTGGTCCCGCCGCGCAGAACAACGTTCTCTGTCTAATCAAGATCAATTACGACAATATGGTTCTACAGGGAAGGCTATTTCTGGCGACAGCTACAGTACTTTTGGCATTTGGCGACTATCGTAGAGCAATTAGCGATTTTACAAAAAAATTTCGAAAGAACGGAGTAACTAATAGCATTGTAGTTCAAAGTTGGGCGTCCAGTCGGTGATTAGAAGAATGAAAAATTGTGTTACTGTCTTGTAGAGCCAGGGCACCTCGAGGTAGTTGTCGAAGGGAGGCGGCGAGGGCTTCGGTCCGGGCTCGTGGACCTCGGGTTCGGGCACGGGGTCCGCCTTGTGCTTCTCGCACCACTCGACGATCTTCCGCGCGGTCGCGGCGTCGATTTCGCCAATCGGAATCGGCGTCTCCGCCGTCAGGTCGGTGTCTTCGACCATTGTCCGCATTGTGATCGACTGCTGCAGCGCCTCTGCCGACATTTCGACCGTTTCGCCGTCTTTCGAGAGCAGTCGGAAGGAGGAGAACAGAACAGCGTGGAGCTGTGGGTTCCTGTCAATGACGTACAATGCGATGAGAAGCAATAAGCGATGACTCGAAATCCATGAATCAAGTAATACTTTATTACCAGCATAACAATTATCGAGCTTAATAAACTACTTGCCAATGAGAGCCATAGCACAGAAGGAGACATTATTCGATTTCTGCACAATGTCTAGCACAACCCGTCCGGCGTCCTTCATTAGCGTTTCCTGAGTTGTCTTGCCACATTCGCGAGGGAATTTCTGACTCGAATCAATCTCCAAAAGCGTTCCATTGTGATTTACATAGCAAATGAAGTGATGTTCGACTTCATCATTGATGTGCACATCGGTCTCTCCCTGTTCAGCGCAAGACTCGTGCGCGCTAGCGAGATCGCCATTGTTGGCTAGGAGATCGGAACGAGTATCAGGATCGGCGAGCAGAGCTTCATCGAGCCATTTACGAAACGGTCCCTGGCCTATAAGCATTGATAAAGCCATGAATTATGGCGCTACAAGCAGAACGAACCCAGATCGAAGTTATTCCTGTTGTTAGCCAGCGAGTGGAACAACGCAAACGTGCCACACGCGTTCGATATCTTTTGTTTCATGAAGAACACGTCTTCGGGGACTATGGCTCCTTCCTTCTCGAGTCTGTCGTATTCGGCCTGCATTGGCGCCGCATCGCTTGCCTCTGGGAAGCCTGGAAAATGGAATTATCAATTATCTGGCTTTTTGCTAGCTCAAAACGTACATAAAATCAGCGCAAATTGAGGCTGAGGAAGGAAGGCGAGCATGTCGTCGTCGAATCCATAGACGTCCGTGCATTCCGCTCCGACGACGCCAATTTTCTCGAGGAACTAAACAGTAAAGAAGCTTAATTGGTTAACAGAACTGAATTATTACCGCATTGATGGTTTCCGGATTCGATTCCAGTGCGAGCCAGCGTGGGTTCGTCATTATTTGATCAGCAAAATTGCAAAATTAGCGAAATGTCGAATGGCTAAATGCAATCGTTGAACGCATATGAGAAGTATTAACACCAAATCGCGTTGGGATCCTGAATTTAGCATCGCAAAAAAGACAATGAAAAAAGTTCTGGGCTCAGCCGGTGATCGAAACCGGGACCTCTCGCACCCAAAGCGAGAATCATACCACTAGACCACTAAGCCACGAGTGGGAGAGTCGTGGATAGCGGTGTAGTGGTAACGTTTATTGTCAGATTTTTGACGTTTTCGCCACGGATGACTGGAACGGGCACACAAGCGCAATTCTCGCGTATACCATCAACTACGATATCAGATTTAGATTGCCGTTTAAAGGAGCGTCGTTGATAGCAGTGTAGTGGTAACATTTATTGTCGGATTGCTTGAACAAAACTCAAAAAGGACGAAACGAAGGCGAGTTGGGAAACTAAGTTGGAAACATCTGACAAAATATTTCGGTTATGCACATTAATTCATTTATTAAACAGAAATCAAGACCAACCGAAAACAAGGATCCTCAGAACCTTTGATCTTCAACTCGTCGTGTCGGTACCGACAGTTGAAAGTCTCTTGAGTTGTCAGCTTCAAAAAACTGCAATAGATGCGAACTCTCGTGAAGTATTTTTTACGCCTAAATATTTTTTTTTGTAATTTTAAAATTTCGATCACTTTTACCGTACTTACTTTTACCGATATTCTCCATGTGTCCGATGTCCGATTGTACACAATCGTCTTCTCTTTTGCCATATGACATTTGCCGAACGGTTTCTGAAAAATTCAGAGGTTCGAACGTTGCTTAAAGCGTGATTTAGGTAGAAAGACAGCTAAACGTACTAGATTCCACGCCCATGCTATAATAGCGAGTGCCAGGAGCGTAGAGCGTTGTGTCATTGTAGCAGATTATCGTTGGATGTGCGTATAAGTTGAAATTGAACGGTTTCGCAAGCTTAATATAGTTAATTTTAATGGTCTGAGAGCGCACTTACCTCAATAACAGCGATATCATTAAGATAACCAATTCGTTCCGGGTGTTGACTGATTTTGAGCGCAGTTCTCACTTGTCTGTGATCCAATTCCTTGCTAATATCAGAGGTGCCCGCAAAAACTGCGGTTACAGTCTTCGGATCAAATCCACGTTTGTCAAAACAATGAGCCGCAGTCGCCACAGACTGTGCGCTTAGTAGTATAAATCCACTACATCGTCCAAAATCGCCAAGTTGGATCTGCACGTGCAACGGTATCAGAAGAGGATTTGATGCCGGCTCACCGTTGACAATCTGAAGTCAATGAAACAGTAAAAGGAAGAAGTACACGTAGAGGACTTACTCGGCGTTGTCGGAGCAAAGAACTGGCGGATACGGAGAAGAGAACGAGTATATAAACGATGTAGCCGAACGCAAGAGGCTTCATTGCCTCGTTGAATCAAATACAGAGCAGTGCTTGTAGTCTGCGCTTCCCATCTTTGCATGAATCATTAAACGTTGCTCCGATCGAATTGTCTGTTTTTGAATTTAAACAAAAACATGGAACGTTAAGGCTGGAAAATCAAACATGTCGTCGTTGAATCCACAGACGCTGCCGCATTCCGCTAATGTTTGAAGCTGTCGCAAAGCTTCTAGAACTCAAATTGGCTGTTTTCTGATGACCAGCCAAAGTGGATTGCACATGTTTTAACGTAAAAATTCTACAAACTAACCAAACAATCTCACAAACCGTGAAAACGCGAATGACAAATATCAATGTCAAATCGTGTTGGGAACCAAAGTTTGGCGGTTTCTGTTAGATTAACACAGGTGCAAGAGAGGTAAACGAATTCTCAATCTGACACCCTGACTTCCGTTCACATGTTTACATAACGTTTACATTCTGTATTGTCCTATTTTGTTGTTTACTAACACAGTTTTAGCGTAATTCTGGTCAATTTTCAGATACGCTGATGATTTGCTTATATGGGACATCCGATGTTTTGCTCCGTTATGGCAGTTCAAGTGTCCGCATTGAAACAGGTGCTCGGAATAAACAATCGGCTAGCGCAGTGACCTCCAGCATTAGTCAAATCAGCGCAATCGATCGATGGGTGCCTCAGCTAGAATACTCGAACAACGATGTTTAAGACCGTCATCCAACTTTGAGACATTGTGCTTACAACTTCTGAAACGCAATGAGCGTTCGATGGATATTCTTAGCCTTGCTGACGCTTCTGGTTGGCGTGTCAAGCAACAGAGAAAGAGACAACGTTTTGATCAATTCCTTGTTCCGCACATCTGCGCGTCTACTCGGACATGACGCCGCGGAGGATTCTGTTCTATCTCCGTTTGCCTTCGCAAGCTCAAACGCATTCCTGGACGCGTTGTCAGAGGATGGTTCTTGTCAACACTCACAAACTTTACGTTAGTTACCAGTCCAATTATTCGCCATTTTTATTGCAAATTTACAGAACAGAACTCGATGAACGAGTGGATTGCTGAGCACTTGCAAGAGTGTTTCTTTTTGGAACAACAATTCACCATGATTTCAGCGGTTTTCGTTCAGGTAAGACAGACTTGTTAATGGCCTATTAAGGTTTATAAACGTTAAAGCGCGGGCCATCCGGGTCTTTTCTGTACTTTGATTATCAAATTTGTCTTCTAAATTTACAACTGAATGCAACTGCAATGCAAGCAATAGCTATTTGATTCATTGAGAAATACGGGTATCATATCATTCACTTTACAATCGTTTAAAAAACTGAAATCACTAATTTTATTTCATTTTAACCTGTTGCTTAACTGTGTTTAGCGTCAATTAGCCGCTTCATCGCAAAACAAGACATCTTGCCATCATCCTCATTTCAACATTTCAAAAGCTGCTGAATTTTGGCTCATTTGCTGCGTTTGTCTATTTGCGGTGTTTTTTCTATTGAAAGCAACAGCTAATTTGTTACTAAAATCAAAACTGAATTATTAAAGGCTTTAGAATTTTGTTTTAGATTGATTTAAAACGCGGCCCATCTTAGCGTTTTCGTAGTTTTTCTTTTATTGTTGATTCTTATTGCAAATCTGCTATTTGCGCATGTGGAATGAGTCTTTGACATTTCTGAGTCACAGAAAAGACGTTGTCTTTCCGCGCTTTGCTTTTATTATAGCATTATATCAACGAACTTTGAGACAATAACAAAAATGATTTTTAACGAGCGGTTATTTCAGAAACCGTTGTCTTCTCCGATTCCATCGTTCCTGGAATCTTTAATAAAACGCCATTGGCACAAAGTCAAAATCTACGAGTTCAATCACACCAACGAGTGCAGCGAAGAGCTTAAAAATGCCGATGACATCATACGTCGTCTTTCCGGTGGCTCTATGAGCGACGTTATCGCCGCGGATTACTGGAACGAGCTCAGAAGCGCAATTCTCGTCAATACCATCAACTACGATATCAGATTCAGATTACCGTTTAAACGCAACGAGACCACGAAGAAACCTTTCTACAAGTCGAATGGTTCCATTGAATTTGTAAGTTCCGTCATTCTGATCTTTTGTTTTCACTATTGCTGCAGGTTGACATGATGGCCAGAACTGTCGATGGCGATTACAAGGAGACAGACGACCTTCAGTTTTTCTCAATGCGACTAGCTGACTATAGCCAAGCGTTCAGCTTCTTCGCCATTGTCCCAAAGAAACGTTCCGGTCTTCAGGCTCTGATGGACAAAATACAGGCTGAAGACTCGTTTTTCACGTCGTTAATAGCGGAACAGCGACTATCATCGCATATTGAGCTGGAAATTCCAACGTTTAACGTCACAAAACTGATCAAACTGGACCAAGATCAGTTCGATCAGGCCAACAGATCAAGTAAATCATTCATGGATCCGTCGCGTACCGGAAGGATAATCCATCAGGTACAAGAAAACGTGAATTTTAACTTAATATAATTCGCATTGTTCAGGCAAAGTTCTCTATAACCGAAAGTGGCATTCGATCAGTGGATTCACCATTTTATCTTGGGAGTTTGGTTGGATTCGTAGACAAATATGAAGAAACCGTTCGAAGGATTGAACTAAATCAGCCGTTTTTGTACGGTATCTATTATCGTGATGTTCCCATGTTTGTTGGGAAACATTGCTGATTGTTGCTCAATGCATGAACAATGCTACTGGCAGCACAAAATCGTGTTGCGAAAGAGAATAAACAAAAATGTTTGGGCTCAGCCGGTGATCGAAACCGGGACCTCTCGCACCCAAAGCGAGAATCATACCACTAGACCACTAAGCCGTGTCTGACCGAGTGGTGGAAAGTGGATATCCGCGCGGGGAGTCGGGGAATTTAAGTCAGTTGTTTGTACACTGCGACAATACACCGATCGACGAGAACGTCACACATGGGGGCAGGGGTAGAGCATTCAACCACTAAGCCACGACTAGCAGAGTCGGTGTAGCTGCGACCGATCGTTGACTAAAATGATCATCTGTTGCGCTACACTTGGCTCTTTTCAGTCTCCTAGACAAACGCTATTCTCTGTACTGTCAACGAGAATTTCTTTAACTTAATAACTATCAATTCAAACTAATCACTGTTTATCGAAGAATCATTAACAAAGCACTTCATTAACAAGCTCATCATTTTTTGAAGACGGCCTGTAACTGTTCGGCAGAGCGATCCTTGATGTAATCCACGTAAATTTGCTTGCAGCAGTATTTATAGAGCCAGGGGATCTCAAGGTAGTTGGCCGCCTTGATCAAGTCGGCCATCTGTTGCATCGAGAGGTTTTCCTTGGAGAGAAATTCGCGGTCCCAGCGCGGAATGTTCAATTCGGGCTTCTGTCCGGGCCTATCGACTTCACGTTCGGGCACGGGGTCAGCCTTGTGGTGCTCACACCACTCGACAATCTTCCTCGCGGTCGCGGCGTTGATTTCACCGATCGGGATCGGCGTCTCCGCGGACACGTTGTTCTCAACCATTGGATGCAGGGTGATCGACTGCTGGAGAGCTTCGGCGGACATTTCGATCGTTTCGCCGTCTTTCGAGAGGAGTCGGAAGGTGGTGGACATCGTGGAGCTGTGGGTTCCGGTTGATGATCAGATGGGTTGAAATCGTTGCTTAAATGCAGTTGTTTTCACGCAAAAGCAATGCTGATTCTGTAAATAGCATTGCTATTTGGTTGAAAAATGCGATGCGGAGCGATAAAACAGGAAAACTACAGTAGAAAAGACAAAACAACTTTATAGAAGTCAGTATCTTCAAGCGAGTCTCTCAATATCTCCGGAAAAACGATGATAAACGATGTCTTTGATATCAAGCGTTCCCGAATTCTTGATATGATAGAGATAGCCAAGATGGTTCACTACGTAGTAGTCGTTCTTCATCAGCCATCCAGAATCGCAGTTCGCGTTGAAAGGAAATTGCTTTTCGTAGGTCGATCCATCGCTGAAACAAAGAATCTTTCAAAAAATCGACTTCATCGTCACGAAACTGACCGATTCTGCCACTTAGTCTTCACATATTCCATCGCCCACAGATCGAGTCAGCGGATGAAATGTCAACTGCTATTTTCAAGAGAACGGAAGATATTGAGAAGAAAGAGGTGAAATGCAACCAAAATTCCTCTGGAAATGACCCTGTCGCCCGAAAACATAAACACTTTTTGATTTAGGTGCAAAACAGTGACCGAACGCGAACGTTTGACTTTTACAAATCAATCTATTGTTGGTGCAAACAACGGACGCGTCACTCGCGATAACACAGCGATCGACGCAAAGGTCACACATGGGGGCATAGCTCAGGGGTAGAGCATTCGACTGCAGATCGAGAGGTCACCGGTTCAATTCCGGTTGCTCCCTAGACTTTTTTACAAACGTTTTATTACCCATAAAATCGTCACAAATCCATCGTCTATCACTATTAAGCACCACCAAGCACTAAGGAGACCTGCAGTAAGTACACAAAGCATCTGTCCTCCCATTACTAGGATTGCACCAGTGAGAACGGTGGCAGCGCGTACATTCCACATCATCTCCAGGAAGGCAAAATTCGCACCCCTTACAGTCTTCGCAAAGCTCTTCAGTCCAGTTTTCTTCGTCCAGTTTTGGAATGTTGCACTCTTCATCAAAGTCGTTTTCTGTCCAGTAGATTTGCCTGTAACTCTCTTCTTCCCCAGCAGCGGCATTTTCAATTTTTTTGCAGTCTGCAATCTTGTAGTTGTTCTTCTCGATCGGATCATCACAGTATCCCACATTAATGCTGACGTCAACTCGTGCCGTATCTTTATAACACTTGGCCTCTATAGAGATCCATTGGTTTTCAGCCACAATGCAGCGTTCCTTTCTTGAAAAATTGCCGGAATTCAGTTTAAGAAATTCTTTCAGATGAGATCGATCTAAAAATCCGACAATTTTAGGGAATCGGCAATCTGGCGTAAAGCGCTTCTCCTTGAAGACGTTGTAGATCTGCAGGAAAAATCCAGGCGAAAGTGGCCCGCATTCCCAGTGCAAATACTTCATTTGAGATGAAAAGCAAAACTTTAGCAGTTGCTGCTCCTCGATTCCAAAGTCCCCGCTTGCTCGGATAAACAACTCACGGAGGCGAGTTGATTCGAGCTCTTTGGTGACGAACGACCTTACAATGGTGAGTTCACTCCGAGTCAACGGTTTCTCGTTAATTTCAAACTCCAAGTAAACTTCTTCAAAGTGCGGCTGAAGCTTCGATATGAGCTCGTTGCCCCATGACAAGGAAAACGGCGGACCGTCGCAAAACTCCAGTGATCCGTGAAGTTGAGAGGCTTTTTCAAGGAGCCTCGAAAGATGTCGATCACTTTTTGGTAATTGCACACGGGGCATTTTACAATGCTTTGATTGTCTTGTAGCTTCTGCTCCCCATGATCCGCTCAAGTTGAGAAGGTCGTTCGGAATGCCTCTGTAATCATCAATTTCCCAAATGACGTCGGCGATGATCTCTGGGGGGAGACGGGCGAACGACTCCTTTCTTCTTGCATTGAGATTTGCTTGTTGAAACTCAGAGACGAAGTTCAGTGAGGCGCCAATTCGTTTCAGAAGGTCCTCGTAGTTCCTCCAGAGAGGCGTTTCTCCACGGCGGAATTTGTCAACAAAATCGTAAAACTCCAGGACATCTTGCTGAGACCGTACTACGTCAGCTTCAGTCGTCATTTTTGCTCGATTGTGGGAATCAACAATTTCTTCTTTTGCAAGTATTCGCTTTTCGCAAATGATTTGGATGTTAATTGGTGGTTCTTAAATGGAGTCGGTCGCAGCGCTTAATTGGTGTGCATCGCTATCGCAACCAGAATTGAACCGATCGCCCACTGAAGAAACGCCAGAAATATTGCTCACTGTCAGCGGAGGTCAAAGTATGACATGACTAAATGACTACTGTTGGTCTATGATCTCACTATCTTTACCGTAAGCTGGTTGGAACATTGACTGACGCCTTTTCACATTTCCAATTGACTCCAATGTTAGTGCAAACATGGCTCGCGACAACAACACATTTTCATGCGATCAGAATAGAATGCGAATCGAACGTCTGACATTTACAAATCGATTCGTTGTTTGTGCAAACAATGACCGCTACATTCGCGCTAACACAACAACTCGCTGAATTGTGAAATTGACTCTGTGGCAGGCATGTTTGCGACTTAGTTCGCGCCGCGTTCATTTCCAGTTATGACGTGATTGGGGTCTTGACACGACTGAGCTAGTTGTTGACGCTTTCGCTGTGAAGGATTCCATTACATTCTTTGAAAACATACCTTAACTAACAAGCGTGCTGGTTTTATTGACACTTATCGAGCTAATGACTTGGGCTAAAAGCTTGACTCTTGACCACAACAACACATTGCATGCGATCAGAATAGAATGCGAATCGAACGTCTGACATTTACAAATCGATTCGTTGATAGTGCAAACAATGACCGCTACCCTCGCGCTAACACAACAACTTGCTGAATTGTGAAATTAACTCTGTGGCAGGCATCTTCGCGCCTTAGAGTGGTGCATTTCTAGTTGCGATGTGATTGGGTTCTTGACAGGACTGGACTAGTTGTTGACGCTGCTCTGAAAGATTCCATGACATTCTTTGGAAACATTCCTTAACTAACAAACGTGCTGGTTCTATCGACACGTATCGAGCTAAAGATTTAGGCTAAACTCATTCCTGAACACAGCTCGAACGTCTGAACAAAGTGTGGTACTGAACGAGAAGAGCAATGCTAAAAGGGGCAAAGCAATGCCTTGTACAAAAGCAATGTAATCTATGCTATTTAAGTTTGCCGTTTTTCAAAACAAATACATTTTGATCAGTTTTCAGACATGGAATCTATCTCGGCTCTCATCATCAAATCAGTAGACGACCTCTTGCGTGTGACTGGCGACCGCACCATGCAAGAACTGGGTGGACGATTCGGTAAAATTGCTCGTTCAGCACTGGAGGACAACTTGACGGTTTACTTCCACATCGCCTACCACGAGGACAGCGACACTGTGGAATACCGTATTCTGAGAGACTCTGATGAGGGCGATGTCGAGCCCTACGAGTTTGTTCCGTCTGAGTTTCGTTTCATTCAGACGTTCTTCATCAAGATTCACCGCGGAGCTCCATATCCGTCCCTGAAATGGACGCCAACCACACGGAACGACCCAAAATTCCTTCAATGGTTCAATTTCCGGTTCTACTACACGGTGCTAGTGGTCGAGGAAGCCGTTAACTTTGATTGTTCATCAATTTTGGCGCTGATCCCGGAGAATTACACGTTCAACTGGATCATCGCTAAATGCAAGCCCTGCAAAGCTGTCAAGAGCATCATCCGGAAGTCAGAAGAAGCCGATCGACTTGGATTACTGGATTCGCCTTATTGTTAAGGTGTTTGGTTGAGTGTTGCGTTTGTGGAGAGATAAATTAAATTTGGTGTTCTAAGTAAAGTGCTTTTCTTATTAAGGACGCTTGAATTGATGGTCTCATCATGAAGTGAGAAGTTCTATAGCCTCGGGGACCATTTTTTCAAAAACGTTATTGATTTGTATCATGTAGTCGTTACAGTTTGTTTGATGACATCGCGGTAACTTGACTTTTGCTACGTTGCATCTTTGGCGATCTGTACAAGTCTTCACGCTCCAGAGAGGAGACACGTTTACCTTGAAATTTGACCTGCTCCGGTGTCAACGTGTTGTATCTTGCAGTTTTGCTCTTGTTTGTGTCTAGTGCCGTGATATTTTTCGAATTGTGAGTCATTCACAACAACCAGGACATTTGTAGCCTGGGCGGGACAACCGCGCGCCGTACGTGATCGATTTTTCAAGTAATCGTTAATGTTAATTTATCACATTATATTTGAAATGCACGACGTGGCCAATTCGCATCAGAACATCGCGCTAATATCGTTCACACTCGTGCTATTCGCGCTCAAACGTTTCAACTCTTTCATTATCCAATTCTGTTCCAGCGTTCAATCATGGATTCAGTGCCGACCCTCTTCATTCAATCCGTTTGCGAGCGTTTGCGCTTCAAGAACGCTCCCGCCATAGAGGACATCAACGGAAGTTTTGGAGAAGTTGCTCGTTGGGTTTGCAAGGACAACTTCACGGTTCACTTTGCCATCGACTATCACGATGACACTGGCTTTGCGGAATATATCCTCTACCGTGTTCCGCCCGACGAAAATGGCGTCGAGGAGTACGAGTTTGTTCCGTCTGATTTTCGGTTCATTAAGGCGTTTATCATCACTCTTGTACGTCTGTATTCGGCACCCCAGACAAAGAATACCTGGAAGCCACTGCAGCAAGACGATCCGAAACTCCTTCAATTGCTCAAACTCCCTTTCTACTATACTGCGCTGGTGATCGACGCTGCTCCCAATAGGTTCAACTTTTCGAAAATCTTGGAAATGATCCCCGAAGAGTGTACTTTCAACAAAATTTCCGATCGCGGCAAGCGTTGCGAAGCCATGGAGCGGATTGTCGCAAAATCGTATGCTTTGCATCGACTCACAGAATTGGCTTCTCATAATAATTATGATTGAGTTGTGCGCTGAGGAATTTGTGTGTTGAATAATCCGTTGTTACCATAAAGTCGTTGTAAAACAATCTGTACAATGATTTACGGTCATCCGCACGTTCTTGTGTTCAAATTACAGATATGACAACTTGACCGCGGATGAGGACATTCATCGCAAGCTGTCTGGTTACGCGCAAACTTCTACAAGGAAAAACGCGGTGAAGGTCATCTTTGTGGCTGGACTCGAGCGTTTTCAACAGGGAATGCTCGTCAATGTGCTCGTCAGAACTGTTGAAATAAAAAAATCCGTTTTAGAGCTTAAAATGCAAACTAGTCCGTGGAACTCGCGCCAACGCGTGTGAAACGATGCATGCAAACCAGGACTACAAAAGATTCTTTAACTCTTTATCTTCGTTTTTTTAGTTTTTTTATCAATTCGAACTTATCATTAACAGAAGAATCATTAACAAAGCACTCCATTATCAAGCTCAGAAGACGGCTTGTAACTGTTCGGCGGAACGATCCTTGATGTAGTCCACGTAAATTTGCTTGCAGCAGTATTTATAGAGCCAGGGGATCTCGAGGTAGTTGGCCGCCTTGATCAAGTCAGACATCTGCTGCATCGAGAGCGTCTCCTTGGAGAGAAATTCGCGGTCCCAGCGCGGAATGTTGCAATTCGGGCTTCTGTCCGGGCCTATCGACTTCACGTTCGGGCACAGGGTCTGCCTTGTGGTACTCGCACCACTCGACAATCTTCCTCGCGGTCGCGGCGTTGATTTCAGCCGATCGGGATTCGGATTCTCCGCGGACACGTTGTTCTCAACCATTGGACGCAGGGTGATCGACTGCTGGAGGGCTTCGGCCGACATTTCGATTGTTTGGCCGTCTTTAGAGAGGAGTCGGAAGGTGGTGGACATCGTGGAGTTGTGGGTTCTTGTTGATGAGAGGATGGGTTGAAATCGCTGCTTAAATGCAGTTATTTTCACCTAAAAGCAATGCTGATTCTGTAAATAGCATTGCTTTTTGGTCGAAAAATGAGATGCGGAGCAATAAAAGAGAAACACTACAGTACAACAATGGCGCGGATTTCTACGTATTCAACACCTCGAGTTTGGGCTGAATTAGTTGTTTTCCCAGAACCGACGTTCAAAACGTAAACAGAAACAGTTAAAAAGACAAAATTTAATTTGTTTATCAACTAACACAACACACAACGAAAGACGGTTTACCAATATGGTGAATCCAGTACTTTGAGCCGATTGGCGTCCTTCGATTTCTGGATGATTCTCTCGATAGCTTTGCACGGTTTGCATCGAGGAATATAAACAAATCAGTTTTTTTTTTGCCAAATGAACCAAAATTAAGCGGAGTTTAAATCTCGCAACTGAACACAGGAGCGTTTCACTTGCAAATTCTTGAGTTCGAAAAATTGAATTCGAATTATAATGTTGAGTATCAATTTAGGTTAGGCAACTCAATTATTGCCACACTGATTCAATGATCAACATTCAATGATCTCCTCCTCGCAGTGGTTTTCTTAAAACGACCGATAGCAATCCGAACCGCCTGGTATTGTTTACTATCTCTTTGCGATTAGGTTAATCAATTCTTGCTTGAATCAAGTTTCCATACAAGAATCGAAAGTCAAAATCCCATCCCAATTCCATCCAATCATGCCTATTCCAACCGGACGCATAGAACGTGTTACGAACGTTGCAATTGAAGACGGAAGTGAAATTGTTGACGTCCTTCGCGAATATCTGTCTCTGCACGAAAACCTCCTGTTTCCATCCGTTTGCTGCGAAATGGTTCTTACGCCATGACGCCAACAACTAATTACACTTACAATCACGACATTCGCGTATTCCACGTCTTCAAGGTGAGATACAGCACCTATTTATTTAACGGACACAACACACAACCAAACGCCTAAAGAAACACTGAATTCAATACTTTGAGCCGATTAGCGTCCTTTGATTTCTGGATGATTCTCTCGATAGCTTTGCACGGTTTGCATCGATTAATAATCCAGTTGAATGTGTAATTCTCTGGGATCAGCGCCAAAATGGAAGAGCAAGTTTGTGTACTTTTGCTATGGCGCGGATTTCTACGTATTCAACACCCTCGAGTTTGGCTGAATTAGTTGTTTTCCCAGAACCGACGTTCTCAACACGTAAACAAAAACTGTATTTAAACAGAAACAGAAATTTAAATTAAAAGACAAAATTTAATTTGTTTATCAACTAACACAACACACAACGAAAGACGGTTTACCAATATGGTGAATCCAGTACTTTGAGCCGATTGGCGTCCTTCGATTTCTGGATGATTCTCTCGATAGCTTTGCACGGTTTGCATCGAGGAATGATCCAGTTGAATGTGTAGTTCTCCGGGATCAGCGCCAAGATTGAAGAGCAGTCAAAGTTCACGTCCTCCTCAACCACGAGCACCGTGTAGTAGAAGAAGAAGTTGAGCCACTGGAGGAACGTCGGGTCGTTCTGCTTGATTGGCGTCCACTTCAGGGAAGGATCTGGAGCTCCGCGGTGAATCTTGATGAAAAACGCCTTGATGAAGCGGTAATCGGAGGGAGTGTACTGGTAAAGCTCGACATCGCCCTCATCTGTGAGAGAATCCCGCAGGAGACGGTATTCAACAGTGTCGCTGTCCTCGTGGTAGGCGATGTGGAAGTAGACCGAGAAGTTGTCTTTGCAAGCCGAACGTGCGATTTTTCCGAAACGTCCGTTGACGTGCGGTATGACGTCGTCATCGATGAAGCGGAGGAAGCCGCAGACGGATTGGACAAAGACGGTGGGGACAGAATCCATTGCGGAATCGATTCTGAGATTTGCACGGAAGCGCCCAGGTTATATAGAAATGCAATTCTTTGGTGTGATCGGTTGCATCGTTTCGTAAGTTGTGCGAAAAACAATGCATTGCAGTGCCAAGAGCTGGTGAAAAAAAGCCGACTGTAGCAATCTGTGTGCCATTTATGTCCAAATGAGCACAATTTTCACGATCTGAGGTCTTGGAACTTTGAGCAACACAGTGTTAAATCCTTGTGTTAAAGAACATAAGCGCTCACGTCGCAAGTCATCTTCAACAAATTAGCCCAGCTTCTAATAGCCCAAGCAATCTTTCTTGATATTGATGATTGATCAACAGCGCCTAGTCCAAGGCTTCTTTCTGTCCCTCATTCTAAACTTTTCAACTGAAAGAAGCGCTTCGTGCTGCAATTTTCCACTGAATAATAGATGAACTCACGAGTTGTTTATGTGAAAACACGAATTTCCAGTTTTACACAGCTATCAGATGCAGAAGCCATCGAGGCGCACCAAACCAATTGCATCATCAAAAGTGCAGGATTAATTTTTGCGCAAAAAATGCCCTTTGACGGAACCAATTGGAGGATCGATCTGTGGTGCGCGTACTCCCACAGGAATCAAATATCATTGTGTTGCGGCGGAGGTCAATCAAAATGTTTTCAAGTCTGGAATTTACCACTTTGTCACTCAACTCAACAAGCCTCGTTGGGTATTCATGAAGAAACACGCCGGGAAAGTAACCTTTGGTGTGAAAATGATTGAGAAAAACAAACAAACGGACACTAGGCGCTCTCGTGCGATTTGAAATGCGACCTTTCGTGACTTTTCCCATGAAAAGAGGTTTGAAGACGGAAATATTAGAGTTGCGGCTCAGACCACTCGAGAGTCGTAGCGCGAGACCGCCGTCGTGGGCACAAGTGACCTCAGAATGGTTTGTTTGAACAGAGTGTGTGTGTGCGCCGCGATAATACAACATTGGACGCGAACGCCTAACATGGGGGCATAGCTCAGGGGTAGAGCATTCGACTGCAGATCGAGAGGTCACCGGTTCAATTCCGGTTGCTCCCTAATATGTTTTGAATTGTTTGTTGCTCTTGCTGTTATTGTTTTCGTGCTATTTGAGAGACTAAAATAATGTAAAACACGTTTAAATCGTGAAATGACAAGAACAAATTCAAAACAAAAAATTCTGTGCCTCATGCTGGAATCGAACCAGCGACCTTCTGTTTACTAGACAGACGCTCTGCCACTGAGCCAATGAGGCAATGCTGACAATGCTTTCAAAAGCTGTTATGTGTTTCGTCTGGAACTCTTCAAATTTTGACGAAAAGCATGATTTGTAACTAAAAAATCACAATTGACCGTCAATAACCGACCAAACGCCATCTGTTGCCAGTCCAAACCTACAAAACCAGCGCTTCTCGTGGATCTAAATGGCGAAATCACGCAGATGTCGTACCCTCAAAGCTCTTTTGTGCAGTTATCCAGACAATGGAGTGATTTATTCAAAAAATACAAAATTCAAATATTAAATCTCACAAACCGCTACAACGTTGGCCTCTAGCAACAGAAAACATTGATCTTCTCATCTCCGCACTGGTTCCAGTCGATTGGCGAGCGGTCGTTGCGACAGTAGGACTGCACGGGCGCCCACTCGAGCACAGTGCACCCTGTCCAGTAGCAGTCGAAGACGGACATCGGATAGGCGTCCAACGAGAGTAGGAACGAGCAGAGGAGCAAGAGGAGGATTAGCCACTTCATCTCAGAGAGTTCACACACACGATTGTACGACTCTTTGGTCGCCTCAGGCAAACGGAGGCTTTTAGGGGAGGCGCCAATAGGAGGGGAGTCAACACACGCACGCTCGCGCGTCTAGTAATTGAGGCGCTGCGACCGTTGTGAAATTCCTTTGTTCCTGGTCGAAAATTGCGTTTGTTGGTTCTTGACGAGGTTAATCACCCCGGGTGAACGTTGCTCTACAAGTACAGCGGCCGCTTTGTGGCGTTTGAGCAGCCAAGCAACATTCTTAAACTTTGAATTGAGTTTCAAAAATTTGATTTTCGGATTAATTGGCGCAGAATTAATTATTCGCCCGCGCGAGCGCAGCGACGATGATATCATAGCGGAAGTTGGGTAATTGCTGATGCACGAGAGTTATTAGTGATCTGAGAGACGGTAATAAAGCGAACTCTTTTTATAGCCCAAAAGTGATGTTTTGCAGTCGAGAAAGGATTATTGGAATGACGTTGTTTTGACGGACTTTTGAGGATTTGGCGGACAACAACGACAAACGAAAGGCTATTTTCGATAGAACAAAAGGACCCTAAACGACAATTAGAAACGATTTTTGAGAGATTTGGCAGCGAACAAATGACAGAAAACAAGCGTTGTTTGTACAGTTGTTGTGTCGCGATAATACAACAATCGACGCGATTGTCACACATGGGGGCATAGCTCAGGGGTAGAGCATTCGACTGCAGATCGAGAGGTCACCGGTTCAATTCCGGTTGCTCCCTAATATTTTTTTAAAATTTGTCTGTTGTATGTTTTAAGCTTTTTGAGACGTTATAACGAAGAAGAAAACTACAAAAACAGTAAAAAAACATTAAAAAGCAAAAAACAAAAAATTCTGTGCCTCATGCTGGAATCGAACCAGCGACCTTCTGTTTACTAGACAGACGCTCTGCCACTGAGCCAATGAGGCGATGGTGACATGGCTTTCAAAAGCTGTTATTTGTTATCGAGATTTAGGACCTCAACCGTTACTTTCAAGAAGTTTCTTCTATCAGGAAACCGTTCACAACTCATCAAACAACACCGCATGATTTATTCATTTTGTTGTTTTTGATCTTTAATGGTCTTTGCGCGGGTTTATCACGCGACGAGCCTTAAAACACGAAGAAAAAGATTAAAAATTCAAGCAAAATAAAACATTTAACTGCTTCTTGACGGAATCGAGCCGGCTACGCTCAGTTTACCACGCAATTGCTCCGGAGCACCGAAAATGATTCACTGGCGGCTACATTTCCGTGTTTTTTCTAAGCGTCCTCTGGTAGCTCATCGTCATAATGTTGTTTTGGCCTAGAAAACGCTCCACTAACAAATGAACGCCGTCATCAGTGGCGTTCATTTTTAGTGCAAATTGGGCCAAAACTTATGCTTCGTTAGGTTAGAACAGTTAGTTTGACAAACATCACCACCTAGTTTTCAAGAACTGGTGTTGATCAGACGGACTTTTGACCATAACAAGTTCTGGTTGTAAAAAGCGCTTCTACACTGGCTACATTACAAACAGTTTAACCTTTAACTTTTGAGGTTTTGAATGACGAGCGCAGCGTTTTTGGAACACGCCGATCGTGCGTCATCGATGTTGACATCGCCGCGCACACGTGTTTGTCATTTGCAAAAAGAAGCTCGGTATAAACAACGCGTTGATCTGTTTGTTTGTTTGCACATTTCACCTGCTCATACCACCCACTGAACACGTGTTCGCGCGCTTGTTTACAGCGGTATTGTTGACGCGTGGAGGGCTATAAAATCTGCGTAAACTCGTGGAGTTGAAATCTGCTCAACATGCGACCTATTCTCATTGTTCTCCTCCTTTTCCTGCCTGCAGTTCTGGCTGAAGAGTGCTACTGGACTCAGAATTGCCATGATGTGCACGATTTTGGCAATTGCCGACCTGGCTACTATGTCAAAAACACTCAAATGTGTGACGATTTCAATCAGAAGGAGTATTGCTGTCAGTCTGAGGTGAGAATGACCTTGAAACGGAAGTTTTTATGTTGGAGTTTAGAGTTTCCTGCTTACCGCGTTCGAAATGAAGAATTTTGGAGTTTGAACAATACGATCAGATGTGTGTCTGTTCTTTGATGCGTATTTTGTGGAAAGCAGGTGCTTAAGGATCAACTACAACTTTTGTTGAACTTTTGTGGGAGGTCATTAACTTTTGACGAGGGGCACCTCGTGACTGGACGTTGGATGCGGCTGGTCGACTGGGAAATCTTCGATGTAGTGCTTGTTACGTAGTCATGGGCAGGGAGTTCAAATCTGCTCAACATGCTAAAGTACCGTACTGCTGCGAGCGATTTCCGCGATGGCCGCCCTGATCAAGGTTTCCAACTACCTCAAATTCTTCTGGCTCTACAAGTATCTTCATGGATTACATCAAGGAACGCCCCGTCGATCAGTTGAAGGCGATGTTCGAGCCCAGGAGTTAGAAATCAGACTTTTGTGATGTTTGTTTGGCAGTATACGGTTTCAATTGAATCCTTGTATCGATTAACAGCACTGATTTCAAGTTCAAGATTTCAAGATTTCAAGTTCAAGCATAATTTTCATCGATTGCTCCTTTTCGAACAAATCGAGCAAAGAAAGCAATGCTTCCGGCTGATTTCAAGGAATGCCACAGGGAAGAAAACGGAAAATTGTATGATTTGGTGGCCGAGTGACTCAGCGGCAAACGCAAAATGCATCGGCTTCACTTCTCATAACTGATTCGCTGACTCATCTCGTTTCGCCTTTAGAGATACGAGTCGCCGACTCGAATCGGTTTTTTTAGTAATTCGGCTTCACTGATGATTTCAAAATTTATTCAACGCTTAATTGTGTCAATGAGCTTGATTTCTCAGATTTTCGAATTCTGCAGTCGTGCCTGTCGTTTAGAGTTTGGGAACGACGTTTCCGGCGGCTCCAGTTGCAGCTCCAACGATGCCTTCAATGGGGAGATTTCCGGCGATGCCACCGACGACGGGAAGACCTTTCACTAAAGCGGAATTTAGAAAACCAAGCGGGAGCGGAACGCACGGATGGAGAGGACGGGAGCGAGCAGTCCGAGGATGGTCTGGAGGAGGCCGGTGACGATGGCGAGGGGATCTCCGCCGGCGGCGCCGGTGACCGAGCTGAGAACGCCGGTCACAATGTCGAGGGGATTTCCTCCTGCGCCTCCGAGAAGACCGCCGACGTCGGGAATGGCGGGGATGGCGGGGATGGCGACATCAGCCATCTAAAGAGAGACTTCATGCAGCACTGCTGTGGGGATCCGCCTACCGTAACGGCGACGAAGAGAACAGAGAGGAGAGTGAGGACCTTCATCGTTCCAAACACCGATCAGTGAATGCTTTTCTGGTCGGGCGGCGCCCTTTTGTAGCCGCCGGAAAGTGATTTGCATGCCACGTCTGTCACGTCAAGGGATCGGCCAGATCAAAACATCCGAGCGTTCATGATCGTGATTAAAGGTTTGCCACGTATGTCAAGGTAGTTGGAGGCAAAAAACAGGATCCGAGTCGTCGTGGATTGTTTTTGTGGAAAACTGTGCCAGCTTGGCAAACATGGGAACGCTGACAGCGATCATCGGTGTTTTGACAAGACCGGCACAGGACGCGTATGCAAATCGCCCTGTCGACGACCATAAAAGGGCGCCGTCCGACCAGGAAAGCATTCACTGATCGGTGTTCGGAACGATGAAGGTCCTTGCTCTCCTCTCTGTTCTCTTCGTCGCCGTTACGGTAGGCGGATCCCCACAGCAGTGCTTCATGAAGTCTCTCTTTAGATGGCTGATGTCGCCATCCCCGCCATCCCCGCCATCCCCGCCATTCCCGACGTCGGCGGCCTTCTCGGACGGGTAGGAGGAAATCCCCTCGACATTGTGACCGGCGTTCTCAGCTCGGTCACCGGCGCCGCCGGCGGAGATCCCCTCGCCATCGTCACCGGCCTCCTCCAGACCATCCTCGGACTGCTCGCTCCCGTCCTCTCTATCCGTTCGTACCGCTCCCGCTTCTTTTTCTAAATTCCGCTTTAGTGAAAGGTCTTCCCGTCGTCGGCGGCATCGCCGGAAATCTCCCCATTGAAGGCATCGTTGGAGCCGCCACTGGAGCCGCCGGAAACGTCGTCCCCAAACTCTAAACGACGTCCTGCAGAATACGAAATTCTGAGAAATTAAGCTCATTGACACAATTGAGCGTTGAATAAATTCTGAAATCATTCGTGAAGCCAAATCATTCGCATTCAGCGTCATTCCGTGCTGTCAACGGAAAAGAAACTAAAACATCAATGTGTGACAACTTGGGTGCTAATGACAAATTTTGTTTACCGTCTAAAAAAACTTGTTTCGTGCGTTTGTCTGTTGTGCGCGATGTCTCAGATTTGGTGTCTGATGTCGTCTCTTCTGTGTTGTTTTATTGTAAACGAACGGTTGGTTGAACGTTTCGAAACTCTGAATATTTAATACATTTTCCCACATGGAAACATCTCAAATCCAAATCTCTTCGTTCTGATTGCTGATATGCTGAATTGCTCATATGATGAGCAAAGGCGTTAATGACCATGTCAACGCAAACACGGTTTGTTTGCTTTTAATCATTTCAAGCGACTGCTTTACTCGTTTCTTATCGATATCGTCAATGCAATTACAAATGGGCCGCTCCCGCTCGGTTTTCTAAATTCCGCTTTAGTGAAAGGTCTTCCCGTTGTCGGCGGCATCGCCGGAAATCTCCCCATTGAAGGCATCGTTGGAGCCGCCACTGGAGCCGCCGGAAACGTCGTCCCCAAACTCTAAACGACAGGCACGACTGCAGAATTCGAAAATCTGAGAAATCAAGCTCATTGACACAATTAAGCGTTGAATAAATTTTGAAATCATCAGTGAAGCCGAATTACTAAAAAAACCGATTCGAGTCGGCGACTCGTAGCAAATCATCAAAACAGCAATTCAATTGCAATTTCAAAAATTAAACAACTCAGTTAAATTTAGCCTAATTTTCGAATTTTACATTTTTTAAATTAAAAGAATTTCAATAATCTTCGATGTTGTGCTTGTTACGTAGTACTTTAGTCATGGCAAGTCAACCCGCTAAAGTCCCGTAACAAGTTAGAGTAACCCGTAACCCGAGTAACCCGTAAGTTATAGTAACCCGTAACCCGTAACAAGCTGCAAGCGATTTAGAAATGAGATTTTAGTGATGTTTGTTTGGCAGTAAGCGGTTTCAATTGAATCCTAGTATCGACTAACAGCACTGATTTCAAAGTTTAGACAACAGAATGTCATATTCACTTGCACTTCACACGTGCACATGAGGAGCGGGGTAGAAACAAAATGGAGAGAAAGAGCAGACAGAATCTTAAAGCGTTACATAAGCGTCGCCATCCCAAAGAGCGCCTAATAGGGAGGCGTCGATTTGTCTTCGATGTTAACGGAAAGAATAAGATCATTCACGTTGACGTGGAGAGTAAAATGACGCTGAGCGGTGTGTGACGCCCAACGCAGCATCATCATTTTACGGCATCATTTTCATCGATTGTTCCTTTTCGAACTGATCGAAAGACGTCTTCTTTTGAACACTAAAGCAGATATAAAGAAAAATATAAATATCCTTCCGTTTACTAACTCGCATTTTGAACGTTTTACGAGCAAATCGAGCGAACAAAGCAACAAAGCAAATCGAGCAAAGAAAGCAATGCTTCCGGCTGTCAAGCAATGCCACAAGAAGCAATGCCGTTGCTCCAAAAGCGATGCGCTGAGGTCCATTTATGCTCACATCAGAAGCTACTCGAGTAGAGCAAACAACTTAAACCCAAAGCATCAGAATGCAGTCACCAAACTTCTACCAGCAACAGGCCGTCTGCCAGCCAGGATTCTACCAGGCGCCGTCGGAACCGCAAGAACTCCAGCGCCTCCAGACACAGCTGATGATGTGCGCCAAGAGCCCCGTAACGGCCGCCATCCTCTCTACCGCCGCCATTCCAGAAATCCGAGGAATCAAACGAGCGATGGACGAAATCAAAATAAACCCGACAATCATGGAATGGGCGACCGTAGTCTACCAGGAAGCCACGCACCACCCGGTCGCGCCGTCGCCCCGCAGCGTCCACCAATGGAAGAACGCTCTGCTGTTCGTCCACGATCGGCTGAAAACAAATGGCGCCGCGAACCCCGAAGAAGCCTGGATGGTCCAGAACGAACAAGTCGTTCTGTCGAACCTCGTCGACGACTTCCGGAGCATTGTGGATACCGCTCTGCAGTACCTCGCGCGGCATCCGCCCAAGATCTTCTTCAACGGGATGCTCTGCTTCGCTTCCCACTTTGCGAAGCACGCGGTCTGCCTGCGGATGGGAGTGGAAAAGTACCTCCAGAAGGCCGAGGAGCTCCTGCAGAAGACGCCCTTCGTGGAGCACAGATCTCATGTCCACAAACACCTGGGATGGGCTCTCTACGTGACCCAGGAGCATGGAGTGTCATACATCAAGACGCTCCACTTAAAAGCGGCCTGGCACTCCCGCTATCTTCAAAATTTGTAAATTTGAAAGTATAAAAAGTAAATAAAAATATTTCAAAACTAATGTGCCTTCGTTGCTGAGTTGATCGTCAAAGCTATTGTAGCTGCGTCCGTAGAATCTGCTGGATTTTTTGTGTCTAGAATTTATCACCAAAGAGCCCGTTCAACCGAGAACATGCGAAATTCAAAGTTTTATTCATTCACAAATAACATCTAACAAAATCAACAACAATAACAACAGATTTATCCTAATAACAACACAAAAATGCCCTTCAACAACGCTTCACTCAACATGTTCAAAGCTAATACGGAATTTCGCTTGACAAAATTCCACAGAAACGCGCACGTCCGTGCGAATCCACTCGATTTTTTTTTTCTCACTTACGATCTGTTCTTCCCGCTTGAAGTTCCTTAGGTTTTCGATGGTCATGAAGAATTTCGCCTCGAATCTCTTCGTCACTCCTCTCTTCACGTGAACCTCGTAGAGGCGCTCGAAGAAGAACATGTAGAACGTCATCCCGTAGCAGTCGATTCGCTCAAAATGATGCGAAAGCGCGTATTCCTCGATCGCTTGCTGAACGTCCGCCGCCCAAACTTCGCCTCGCAGCTCAATACACTTCAAATCACCGCGCAGCTGGAGCTGATTTTTCAAAAATTCTCCATATTCGCTGCCTGCTTCTCGTAGACGAATGGTCGGGCTTGTCGATGTCTTTCTTTCGTACGTGAGCCCAGGGCACGAAATCGATTCAAAGTCCTTTGTCAGTGTGTAGTCTTCGAGCGCGCTTATCAACTCATCCGTCATGTAACCATCGGCGACGCGGATCGACTTCAGCTCATCCGACTTGAGATGATTTTTCAGAAATTCCTCATATTCCGAGCGTATTTCGATGATTTCAATGCTTGAAAATGCACCCAAAACGTTCAGGTAAGCATGCAATCGCGTAATCTCATTGCACGTCGCCTCGTTGGAGGGAAACTTGCATAGCGTGATTTCGGTTTCGCCAAGGCAAGGCAGAAGGAACTGGATCGTCTCTTCGATCTCCTCAAAGGACGTCTCGCTCCCCTCGTCTATCTCGCAGTTGTCAAATTCGATTATACTGACGCGGAGGTTCTTCTTATTTAGGTTTTGCAGCTCCTCTCGTGTTTTCACAGTGGCTTTGAAGCATTCCTCCACTTCTAGAGACCATTTGCCGTCATCATCAAAGAAGATCATCAATTCCAGAGTGGTCTGCTTCTCGAAAGCGCGTTTCCAGCTGCGACTGGCTGAGAGAAAAGACGAGTTTTGACGTGATTGCGTCACGGTCACGGCGACCGAATCGCAGAAATCCAGCGGAACGAAATCCATTGGTAGAGAGAAGATGTGACATGACCAGAAGAGCTGCATTTATAGAGATTTTGACAAACAGTAGCGATGCCTAAAGCATTGCTTCTAATAAATAAATGATAAACGGAAAATGGAAACGATAAATGAATTTGATCCTACCACGAAATTCGTGATTGGCATTGTGAACGTTGCAACCAACACTCATGCTGCCGCAGGGCTTGCCAGGTCAGGTCTAAACAAAAGTGATGTACCTAGTTTTTGGATTAACGGGCTTGTTCGGGCGTGGATGCTTCACGCTCACAACACAATGACGGCTAATGGAAATCTTGGACATGAAAATTCTGGCGTTGTCGCGTACCCTGATTTTCATGCACTTTGGGGCTAACATCGCCAGATGCGATGCGATGCGCCAACTTTGTGCGTTGCTTTTGCTTTATAAATAGTATTTTCTTCGTCGTTGAGCTGATTGTTGAATTTTTGTAGCCATGAACTCCGTCCCTCCAACCTTCATGCACGCGGTGGCACGATTTGTTAGGTTCGCGGACCTCGACAAAATCGAGGGACGATTTGGGGAGATTTCTGCGTCCAGTTTCCAAAACAACTTCAACGTTTACCTTGAAATCGTCTACCAACATCTGGATGATAGCGTGGAGTACCGCACTTTGCGCCATCAAAACGACGATACCTACAATTGCGTTCCCTACACGTTAGCACCTGGCGATTATCGGTTTGTTGATTCATTCGGTGTGGCGATTTACATCGGACAGCCTGAAACCTTTCCTGAGTGCCTGTGGACTTCGGCAAAGCTCACGGATCGGACCTTTTGTAACTGGCGCAAAGCTCCGTTTGACAACGTTGCACTTGTGATCGACGGAGACGACGCGTACGATTGCTCAAAGGTGCTAGAACTTCTTCCCGATTCCTTTAACGTGATCAACGCCAATTGCAAGTACAGCGAAGCCCTCGACAAGATCATCCACAAATCGAACGAAGAAAACCGATTGCAGACTCTGGATTGTCCCCAATTCTATCACAATCGGACGGTGAAGGACCTTTTGCAATTTGATATGTGCAATCAAAGGCTGCAGGACTTCTCTTGGGAGAGTTACTTTGCGAAACGTTTCTTATGCAACTCAGTTTTTGAGCTGTGGATTGATCAACCCGAAATTTTCACTTGGGACTATGGAATTGGTGTGCGGGAGATCGCCGCGCTAACTCACTTGAGCAGATTTTCATTTGAACGGCTTTCAAATTGCAACTGTTCACGTGTTGAACGCTACAACAACGGCAAACCTTTAGGAACTGGTTGTGTTCACTTCAAGAACGATCATCGAACTGCAAGCGGAAGACAAGCGCTGCTAACGGTGTTCTTGAAAAACCTGGATTTGAGAACGTGACAACTGTTAGGCAAGCTATGAACTACGATCCAGTTTTGTTTTACATTGAATTTTGCTGTTGAGAAGTTGTTTTATTGCGGATAAAGATGCTTTTTGTGTGTAAATGTGTGATTTCAGATCAGCGGGTAAAGATGTTTTGTTCCAATTGATGTGCAGCCAATGGCAGATGCCTAATGTGGACGCTTTTGTGGTTTAAGTTGGTGTTGTGTCAGATCCTCGGTGCAGCTAGGCCCAAGCACAGCAGCCGACGAGCCGGAAGTTGGCTCGTGGCTCGGCTCGTTGAGATTTTGGCTAACGAGCGGGCTCGTGGCTCGGCTCGGTCGCCGTTTTTTTCAAAATCGGCTTCTCTGGGCCCAAGTTCAACGAGTGTATCGGTAAGTTCCTGATCGATCTCTTTCTTAATTAAACTACAATAATCATCTTAATACGCGTTTCGGACCAAGTTACAGTTGACCAATTTGTGCCAAGGAATACTATTCTGGGATAATATTGCTCTGGAATACTCGGGATACTTTGGGATACTATTCTGGGCATTTCAGCAGTCAGATTAATTCAGAATTCGCGTGCAGATGAGTTTGCGGCGAAATTCGATGGCGTAAATGTGAAGCGAGCGGCCAACAATCCCGAATTCAAGAATATCGAGCCAGACGACTGCGATGGGAAGAGCGGCATGTTGGAGGATTTCTGGGGATAATTTGATTAATTGATTCTACTCTTTATGTTCGCTTATTTCTTCATAAATGGCAATTTTGAGTAATCAACATCGCAATACAGAACTACAAGCAACTACAAACAGACATTAAGAGTTACTCTTCAACTGACATTCAAGATCAATCAGAAAAACGGATTTTTCATGTTTAAATTGGCAATTTATTTGACTCAACGTTGTTCTGTTATTTGCATCAAATTGGGTCAAACCAGTGAGAAACTTGGATCAGCAGTTCAAGTAAACGAGGATTAACTTGTTTATGACTTCGTTTGTGTTAATATGGTTTTTTTGCGTTTAAAGGGAGAATATTGTACAGTTGCTAGCAAGTCGCATTTGTACAGTAGTTTCCGGCGTAAATTAATTTAACAAATATCGATGTTTCATTTCGGCGCAGTTGGCATTTCCTCCGCTGACTAAGCCGCTCGTATACAGCGTCGATGACGATTTTTTGGTGGGCGATGGAAATTGTGACTCATTTTGCGGCTATAAAAGAAGCAGAGAGATCTTGTTACTTTCAAACGCAACGATGAGGATTTGTCTCCTGTTCTGTGTCGCTACCGTATCCTTTGCTGCTGTTCAACAGCAGAAGGTCGTCCTCGAGCAAAAGGTCAACTCCCCCCAGAAGACCAAGCTTCCCCAGGTTTCCAAAGGCGACGTCTTCCAGCAGCAAATCTACTTCCCTTACAAGATCCAGAAGAAGAACAACCAAAAGGAGATCCAGATCCCTCAACAGACGGTTTGGAAGTTTAAGGTAAGTGTGAAATTTCTCGATCTGACCGTTTTCTGCTTTTCTTCAGAACTTCTTCCAACAGCAAGTCAAAGTTCCTCAAACAGCCAAGCTTCCCAAGACAAAGAAAGAAGACGGATTTCAACAGCAAGTCCAGCTGCCTCAGCAGCAAGTGAACGTTCCACAAAAGCAGCCAGCAATTGTCAAGATTAAGGACCAAAAAGTGCCTAAGCTCCCTCTTAAGGGCTTCAAATCAACCGCTATGCATCAACAAGGAATTGGAGCGAATAAGTTCACAGTAAGCAATGAATCCAATCAAATTATGTTACCGTAATCACCTTTAGATTGACGTTCGCACTTCGGACTGTCGCAAAGCTCATAGCGACGCGCATTTCACGTTTTGGTTCACTGACGGCTACGCGCAGAATGGACAAATCAAATTTAATCGAGAAAGTGATGTGCTAGGACCCTTCGAGATCAACGGTAACAAACAAGACGTTTTGAAGACTGGTCAGTGGGACGGCTTTGGCCCCTACAACGCCGAAGGAGACATCCGAACGATTGAGCAAACAATGAAGCTAATGATCATCAAGAAGTCTGGAGCGTCTTTAGTCTGGACCGCGGTCTCCGATGGATGGAAACCGGACTACGGGAATTCTTTCTGGAAAAACTGGAAACCGGAATTCGTGTCAGCGCGTTGGGAGAATTCGTAAGACACCGTTGTTTGAATCAGACTGAAATGTTTGTTACAGGCGAGGGGAGATCTACAACAAAGAGTTTGTTTTCGATTCTGAATGCGATGCCGGTTGGCTCAGGGATAACGACTTCTACGTCATCAACCATCACGGCGAAATTTACCAGATTAAAGATTCAAGTGGATGGACCGTCGACGACATTTTTGATCGACGTTTTCTGATGAGTAACGTTGAGCGAATCAACTAACTGTTGTAAAGGGAAAATGACATTATATGAAGTTGAATTAAAGTAAAAGTTTATGACCTCTAGTCTATCGGAAACAACGTAATTCTGCAAAGCAGTTCAGTGGATTTGTTTCTTGCAAACAATGGTCAACTCCGTTTTCCCGGGTCTACTGCAAGACCAAACTTCAGGCGTTGGACGCATCTACAAAAGCCATTACTACAGTAATCAGTTCCGAATTTGAATTGACTCACGTGGATTGCACCATGTTGGTGCTGTGGAAGCTCTTTGCTCAGTTTACTAAAGTTGTCCGGCGTTCCATCGGTCCATCGGATTCCCGGCGCGCCTTTCCACTGGTACTGTCCACCGAGCCAGATGTGCTTGTCGAAGGCGGCCGCTTCGGCCACCGAAGAGACAAACTCGTTCTCCTCGTTGCTGTGCACGGACGCCAAGTGGCCGCCTTCCTTCGCGCAGATCGCTTTGCCCGCCGCCCACGTTTTGCATTGAATCGCGCAGTAGGCAAAGTTGCCAAATCTGGACCATCCGGTTGTGCAGCGATTGGATCGCGTTTCAACCGAATTCTTGCAAACGATCGTTGGTTGGATGCCTTTCAGTTTTGGGGAGTCTACATCGAAAGTGTACCACAGATTGGCGTTTTCTTCCATGATCATCTGAACGTTGAATCAATGCGTATGAGGTTGAGTAATCAAGCGTACCATAATAGCCGCTTTCTTGTTGAAACTGATGTTCGGAGCCCAGTTTGTGTAGTTGAAAACAGTGCCATCCGACCATGAAAAGACGCTCAGCGCTCCTTCTCCGAGACACACGCGTTTCTCGGAGGGAGAAACCGCTTTTGCAAGAGAAGCAACGAACGAATTCTCCGCCGCGCTGTGAATCGAAGTCAAATGAGCTCCTTCTCGGCGGCACACGTTTTCAGCGCCCATCGGGTGCTTGTTGGTGTTAACGAAAGCCTTGTAGCAGAACCTCGTTTGTGCGTTGTAGGTCCAGCCGGGCTTGCAAACTAAATCAACAAATTTATCAACAGAATTTGAGATTCACGAAAGCTTACGTGGCTTTGGGCCCTCAGCGGGGCTGGGAAGAGTCGGACAAACAGGACAGACAGGGCATTTAGCTTCCACAACAGGCAGGACTAGGCTGTTGTATCCGAAAGCAAGGCCACAGAGGCCAAAAATGAACAACAGACGAAGTGCCATCGTTGGGCTAATGACTAGTTGCGAGCTAAATAGCTATTTGAGCTATTTATGCAGGAACTTTTGCCTATTGCGCTATCAGCAGAGATGAAATGACGTGATCTGGGCGTTGCTATGGCAGATAAGAAGAGTTCACAATATCAAAAAGTGTCTGGCTGTGCGGAGACCAGAAAAAAGGAAAAACAGGGAAGTACAAAGAACGATGTACTTGGTATCAGTTACTTGGTATTTTCTCTAGGGTCGTTTATTCTCAAAACCAGTCTCTAAAAGCCTGAACGTAAGCTTTCAGATGTGTACTTTCAAACTTTAATGTTTTGAACGCCTTTTTTGATGCACTCAAACTTTTAAATTCAAGTGGTTAACATCACCTTCAACACAGTAATTTCCAATTCATTAGTCGCTATCTTTGAGGGTTGTCGTTTGGCGACGTGAAAAACGCGACAAGCAAACAACCGCATTTGTCCATGAAAAGACACGTTTAAAGAGAGTAACACGTGTGCCGCTAGCGAGGTCCACCTTATCAGTTGGCTTCCAATTTTTTGCTGCCGAAGGTCACCGCATGATGATTAGAATTTGTACTTCTTTCCGTGCACTTTTGGTCGTCTAATAGATTGTTGTCGTTCTTTAGATTTGTGAGGAAAACTGTAATGAACAGCCATTTACTATAATGAGAAGTAAATCCACATCATGAGTTCACTCAAAACGGTAATCTAGATTAACGAACGCCTATGCTTAGCCGCGTCACAAAGTCACTCCTATAGACGCCAAATGCGAATTTGTCGTTTACCAAAGAAAAATTTCCTTCTGTTAGCATTTAGAACAAGTTGCATTGCTTTGTGCTTTAACCTAATAGCAGTAGAGCAATAAGCAATGCTACGGTCCCTAGCATTGCTTATTGCATTGCTTTTTACTTCATTTAAGCAACGATTATTGCTTCTCGCTAATCATCAACCGATACCGACCACTTTATGATGTCTTCCAACTACCGCCTCCTCTCAAGTGAGGGCGAAACGATCGAAATTTCGGCCGAAGCGCTGCAGCAGTCGATTACCCTGCGACCGATGGTTGAGTACAACATGTCAACGGAGACGCCGATCCCCATCGGTGACATCGACACCGCGACCGCGAAGATGATCGTCGAGTGGTGCGAGAAGCACAAGGCGGACCCCGAAACCCACGATTTCGGAATGAAGCCCGTAGTTGACATCCCAAGCTGGGACCGCGAATTCCTTTCCAGAGAACAGCTCTCGATCCCTGAGATGTTCAACTTGATCAACGCCGCCGACTACCTCGAGATTCCCGCGCTCAACAAGTACTGCTGCAAGCGCGTCTTAATTGATTACACCAGGGACCGCAATATCCAGGGCAGAAATTAGTTCACGAAACCAGAAATGAGTTAATGATGGTTCTGTGCGTTGATTGTAAAAAGAGAATAAACGATCGAAATATAAAAAGTGTTTGAAAACAATCTGTCGGCAGAGGCGCCAATCGTAATTGGGGAAATTAACCTTTCAATCAAACGAAAACTGCCACGAGAATGGAGAATCATATCTTCATCAAAATTGAATCCGCAACCGCCCCGAAGATGGAACGAGAACCACAGCGCAACGAACAGGAGACCGTGCTACCCTCTCAATCTTCCATATGGATCATATAATCGTGGCTCTACCGTGGCTCTGTGGCTCTACAATAAACGAATTCAAATGTGATCTGTTCAGTTAACAATAAAAATGAAGAATGTTTTTGTCAACAACAAAAACGGTTCTATTTTGTTGATTACCAGTTTTCAGACTGATGCACTATAAATAAATGTGTAACTGCGTTGATATTATCCTCAGAAATCCTCCAACAGGCAGTGCTTTCCATCGCGGTCGACTGGCTCGATCTTCTCGAATTCGGGATTGTTGGCCGCTCGCTTCACATTGTCGCCGGCGAATTTTGCCGCAAACTCATCTTGAAACAGATTCTGAAAGTCAAACTAGGCAGACGTGTAGACATACCGTATCCGAACGAAGCAACCGAAGTGAAGAGGATGCAGAAGGCGACGAAGAAGAAGATGAAACGAGCCACGACAGGATTGATGGCTGCTCTAGCTTGGAGACGTTCATTTATGCCGTGTTTTAGCCGAAAATAGCTCTCTAGTTATAGAAATGTCTGCTAAAATGCCCAAAATAATAACTAAATGGCATTTTGCATTCCATTTCATGGCTTAATTAACTGCTAACTGTCGTGTCGTGACAGGTCCGTGTACTTTTTTAATCTGCCTGGTCTACAAGCAATTTATGATTTTATAATTCATGTGGTCGAAGAAGAAACGGACGCAATCAGCTGTCAGATTGCAAAATATGCACGGTTTGTATTCTCGATAGGTTCACCGCCTGACGGTCCGAAGCCGTAGTTGTAGAGGACTCCGGTGACGTCAAGCAGGAATCCCTTAATTTGCAACTTCCAGGCAGGTCTTCTCGAAATAGACGCCTTTCCAGTATCATCTTGGCACCAAGATGACACTGAAAGATGCGCCGTATTCTGATTCGGTATTCGAATTCGTATTCGTATTCGCCGTATTCGGAAGATGCGCCTTTCACTTTGCACTAAAAGAGCCGTGTATCAAATTCAGTGGTCTTGAGCGGCGCCTTATTCTGATTTTTTGCTCAGTCCGATGCGCTGGACAAAATGGTATAAACTCGAAGTGCGACAGACTTATGCGGTGATTTCACTGGTGTACTATCAAGCGCAAAATCAGTGAAGAAAGCGACAAGAGAACTGAGTTTGAGGTGGCGTGCAGCGTGTAATCCGATCTAAAGCGTTCAGGACTTCCAAAGGTGTTCATTGAACATTTGGCATCTGCTTGAAATCGCACATTTACTCAAAACAAATTTATCAGCAATAAAACAACTTCTCAACAGCAAAATTCAATGAAAAAGGAATCTGGATCGTAGTCCATAGCTTGACTAACACTTGTCACGTTCTCAAATCCAGGATCTTTCAAGAACACCGTTAGCAGCGCTTGTCTTCCGCTTGCAGTTCGATGATCGTACTTGAAATGAACACAACCAGCGTCTTCAGGTCTGTCGTAGTTGTAGCGTTCAAAACGTGAACAGTTGCTATCTGAAATGCGCCCAAATGAAAATCTGCTAAGGTGCGTTAGCGCGTCAGTATTCTCTATTTTGAACGCAAAATCACATTCAAACACTTCCGGTTGATCAATCCACAATTCAAAAACTATAATGATTGCGAAAGTGTTTATCACGCAGTCTTTCTCCCATGAACACTCGATCATACGATTGCTCATGACAAACTGCAAAAGGTCCTTCACCGTCCGCTCGTGGTAGAATTGAGGGCAATCCAGGATCCGCAATCGCTTTTCTCGGTTTGATTTGTGAATAATCCGGTCGAGAGCCTCGCTGTGCTTGCAATTGGCGTTGATCTCGTTGAAGTAATCGGGAAGAAGCTCCAGAATCTTGGAGCAATCGTACTCGTCGTCTTCGTCGATCACAAGTGCAACGTTGTCAAACGGAGCTTTGAGCCAGTTACAAACGGTCCGATCCGTTAGCTTTGCTGCAGTCCACATAGACTCATGATCGGTTGCAGGTCTTTCGCTTTAAATCCAGACGTTAAAAGAATCAACAAACCGATAATCGCCAGGTGCAAACGTGTAGGGAACGCAATCGTCGGAATCGTCGTTTTGATTGCGCAGAATGCGGTACTCCAGGCTGTCAGTCGGGTGTTGGTAGATGATTTCGATGTAGACGGCTAAGTTGTCTTTGAAACTGGCAACTGAAATTTCTCCAAATCGTCCCTCGATTTCGTCGAGGTCCTCGTCCTTAACAAATCGCGACACTGCGTGCATGAAGGTTCGAGGGACGGAGTTCATGGCTACAAAAATTCAACAATCAGTTCAACGACGCAAAAAACCCTATTTATAAATCAAAAGCAACGCGCAAAGTTGGCGCATAGCATCGCACCTGCCGTTGTGTTGAGCAAAGCAACAGCTCTCTGTTTCATCCTCTATTTCAGACAGCCATGGCTGATTTCGCACCAGCACAGCAGCTGCGTTCACATCCCGTTCGTTATTTTCATGAATGAGAAGCATGAAGCCGCAAATCTCAGGACCAAAATATCTTGACTGAGACGGTAATCTGTGCTGTGAAAATAGGCTGTTTTCCGGTATAACCTAAACGACCCTACCAAAACGAGGTCGCTCAAGACGCTCGTGGCGTCAGAATCATTTGAAAATGACGCAAACGGCCATTATTAGTTATAAAAACGGTTGTAATCCAGCATTTGACCCGTGACAGACATTCAATTTAGCTGAGTGATGGCACAAAATAAAGATATTGTGCTGGGAAAGACATCTACAAGGCCAGATTTTTTGCCAAAAATGTATGCATAAAGACCGAAAAAGAGCCTATTTCCGCAGTACAGATTACCGTCTCAGGCAAGGTATCTGGGTCCTGAGGTGGCAACGTTCGGCACTCTTTTATTTTTGTTTTTTCGCAGACGGGAGCTGGCGTCCGTTGCGACACTACATTGCAGGGTAATCCGAATACCGTAGCCCATTATTAGCCCCAAAGTGCATGAAAATCACGGTACGCGACAACGCCGGAATTTTCATGCACCAGATTTACATTAGCCGTCATTGTGTTGTGAGCGTGAAGCATCCACGCCCGTCTAAGCCTGTTAAGCCAAAAACAAGACATATCACCTTTGTTTAGGCCTGATGACAAGCCCTGCGACAGCACGACCGTTGGTTGCAGCGTTCACAATGCCAATTACGAGTTTCGTGGTAGGACCAAATTCATTTATTGTTTCCCTTTACACAAAGCACGCTGCCACCTAACAAATTACTTTCGGAAATCAGCGGTGTTTCCAGCGCATTTTCCGCGTCTGTCCGATTTGATCTCTCCGTCAGAGCTGGAACGCAATGCTGGAATAGCAATAGCTTCGGAAGCGATCAAGAAGCTTTTACGGAGAACAGAGCTTCCAGACTTGAGGAGCGCACGAGAGAGGAGAGTTTCGAACATAATTGCTGCGAATGCGTGTGACAAAGGAGTAATAAATTGCTTAAATGGTCGTTTTAGGTTGCAAAAGCAATGCTATAGACCATGAAAGCAATGCTGAAAGCTGCTCAAGAGCGTTTTTTAACCGGCCTGTGCCACCATCACTAAATCCATGACGATGATGTCCATGAGCAGCACTTGTTGGCACTGTCTTAATGGAGTTTTGTAGTCGCTCCTTCAGGAAAAATAGAGTGGCTTGTGCTCGGAACTCGTGTGTGAAATTGGTCTCTTTCCGAACTATACCGCCATCGATTAATCGCCATATAAAGACTTTCAGCTCAAAATTGCGTCAAATGATTGAAGAATGCGATAAACACAACGGAATTCGCAGCGACCAAATTGATCTAAAGTTTTCGTGCCACAGCACTTTATTGGACCTTGACTACATTTTAAAACAGATTGGATGTAAAGAGACCGCAACGCGGTGTACTGAACCCGCAAAGTGTGACCGCACACTGGAATACAAACACGCTCGTGAGTAATGCTGGCTAATGTGACGTCACAGACGTCCTCGCACTTTACCCTCTTGCGACTCTATTTGTGCGTATTCAGTGGGAGTAAAAAGAGAGAGCAGAGGGATATAGGGCAGAAACATACCGTTACAGTCGTGGTCCATTGACACAAAACATAAACGCATCGATGATCTCGCCATTCAATCGGATTCTCCTCGACCTTATCAGAGTTTGGCTTCCACCATCGCGAGAAGCGACGCGAACATTCTCGTAATACGTGTAAATCTACGAAGTTTTGATAGAAATACAACGAGCCGAGCCACGATCTTTGATAGCTTACACAAAAAAGCATCTTTATCCGCAATAAAACAACTTCTCAACAGCAAAATTCAATGAAAAACGAAACTGGATCGTAGTCCATAGCTTGGTTAATACTTGTCATGTTCTCAAATCCAGGATCTTTCAAGAACACCGTTAGCAGCGCTTGTCTTCCGCTTGCAGTCCGATGATCGCACTTGAAGTGAGCACAATCAGTTTCTAAAGGTTTGCCGTAGTTGTAGCCTTCAAGACGTGAACAGTTGCAATCTGAAGTGCGCTCAAATGAAAATCTGCTCAAGTGAGTTAGCGCATCGGTCTTCTCTATTTTGAACGCAAAATCACATTCAAACACTTCCGGTTGATCAATCCACAATTCAAAAACTATGATGATTGCGAAAGTGTTTGTCACGCAGTCTTTCTCCCATGAACAATCGTACAGCATATGATTGCTAATGACAAACTGCAAAACGTACATCACCGTCCGCTCGTGGTAGAATTGATGACAATCCATAAAGTTCAATCGTTTTTCTTCGTTCGATTTGTGAATAATCCTATCGAGAGCTTCGCTGTACTTGCAATTGACTTCGATTTGGTTAAAGTAATCGGGAAGAAGCTCCACAATCTTTGAGCAGTCGTATTCGTCATCTTCACGGATTTTGAGTGCAACATAGGGAAAGGAAGCTCGGAGCAAACTGCGGAAGGTCCGATCGGTTAGCTTTGCTGCAGTCCACATCAACTCATGATCGGTTTCAGGCTTTTTGCTATAAATGTACAAAACGAATGAACGAACAAACCGATAATCGCCAGGTGCAAACGTGTAGGGCACGCAATCGTAGGGATTGGCGTTTTGTTCGCGCAGTATGCGGTACTCCACGCTATCAGCCGCATTTTGGTAGACGATTTCGAAGTGGACGCCAAAGTTGTCTTTCAAACTGGATGCGGAAATCTCCCCAAATCGACCTGTGATTTCGTCGAGGTTCTCGTTCCTAACAAATCGCGACACTGCGTGCATGAAGGTTGGAGGGACGGAGTTCATTGCTGCAATTGCTAATCAACACAATTGAAAAAATACTTTCATTTATGGAGGAAAAGCAACGCAAGATGGCATCGCTTCGAGCGCTGACGATAATGCGCAGGAAGCTCAATAGTCCGCCGCCCAATCGTTCTGCTTCGACCATTCATCATTTTTGAGTGCATTATCGAATTATTTGCTTTTTGTCCATAAGCTAATGGCGTTCATTTCTGAAAAACTCCCGTGATTCCCACGCAACCACTGGCCTATTTTCTCACTCAGCGGTCTTTCCCACTAAGCCTAAGCAACACATAACAAGTCTCTCGCGCGTCAAAGCACAACGGATATGATTGTTGGTGTTTGAGTTGTCGTCCTAATGATCCAAAAACGTTCTTTCAAAAGTCTGTGCTGCGATTCTTTGATTCTCTGAAGATCACAAAGGATCCAATGAAGTGATCATTTATAGTATAATCATTCTGTGACGCATTCTGTGAATCGAAGCGAAAAATCAGTACACAGTTCTCCTCCCACGGTTTATGAGAATGACTACATGTGTCATTCCCATAATGAGAAAGCAAAAGACATTCTCATTAGTGCTTTTGACATTTTAACCAATTGGATTAACCATACGAAAGCTTTGAAGATTGCTTACGTAGCCACTGCTTAGCTCTCGCGTGCTCCATGCGTAGGTACACTCCAATTAGAAGCCCAGTGCATAACCATTTCACTCCAAATTATAAGTTTCAAAACATCCGTTGTTTTGCTTTCTCCACGTTACCACGCGTTCTAAAAAACCAAAGTTTGTTTCAGTTTTCATTCTAATGCTGTAATGCGGGACGAGCACTTCATCGGTGTGGTGTATCTACTTCTCGGAGTAGTCTACACGTTCCCCGCAGTTGTCTGCGTGTTCGTCCTGATCCGACCGCCTCTCGTGCATCATTCGTCGTTCAAGATGATGTGCTTCATCTCGCTGATGGACATTTGTAACCTAGTCGCCTGCTGCTTCTTCGCGGGCTTCTACTCGCTGACAGACGCAAACTACCGTAACACGCCGAGTATGCTGCTGGTGGGTCGCATCTCGTTGGTGGTGTGGGTGGCCTACTGCGCCAGTAACGTTCTGCTCGCATTGGACCGACTCGTGTGCTTCTCATCGATGCGCTGGTCGCAGCAGCTCTTTGCTGGCAAGCGCACCTTCTTCTGGATCCTGCTGGCGGTGCTCGCTGGTGCCCAGATGATGATCGAGTTTGACGGCCAGCAGCGCTACCACTACGACTCGTCAATTGGCGGCTGGCGCTTTGAACTCCTTCCCGAGGGCACGGTAGGTCTTGCAACGTGAGTTGCAAATAACGAATGGACGTTTTTAGAAGAACTACCGGCACATGAGCATCAACATTGCGACATTCGCGACGCTCGTCCTTCTCTACTCTTTAATAGTGATTGTAATCTTCAAGAAATCCACACAAGACAAGCTTCAGACCCAGGTGAACAAGGGTCTTAAACCGTACCAGAACTCAAATTGCTTTGTTGTAGGCTGCTGTTCAGTCTGCGGCGATTTGTGGCTTCGCTATGGGGGCCGACATCTTCTGCATCATCGTGCAGAACATCCACAACCCTTCGGTCGCCATGTGCTACACCGCCAACTTTGCCTGGCAGCTCGCTCATGGTCGGTTTTTCTAAACGATACCGTAATCAACTTGATTGTTTAAGGCGGTACAGGCTACGCGTGTCTCATCCTAAACAGAACCATCCGAGAAGCGACCTTCCACCACTTTTGCAGATTTCTCAATTTGTGCGGAGTGAAGAGAGCAAATGTCACCAAAGTTCTAGTGATCAGCAACACTCAGCACGTGTGATAATGTGAATGTATTGCTAGCTAGCTCAGTGAGGTCCATATTGGTTACATTTTGCAGATAATAGAGTAATAGTGAGATTCGTTCCGAACACGTCGTCAATTTGATTCCAGCTAGTACAGAGTAGACGAAAACGCTCTAGAGCCTTCATCTTTTGAGCCGTTCAGGATACCCCGGTGACGTGAACGTCAAAACCAATATAAATCGAGAGTTTATGAGTGAGGAGCAAGCGAGAGGGGAAGCCGAAGACTCTAGGCCCACGAATGACTATTTGCAATCAATGCATGCTGCTGTACGACAGGCACTGCTGACAGCAGACTCTATCTCTCTAGCTCACAGTATAGGTGGTGTCAGTCGCACCACCTATAGCGACCGTACCTTCAATTCAAACTCAACTGTTACATTCATAATCAATTCATAATCATAAATGTGAATTTATTAAAGTATTTTTAAAATATTGAATAAAGCGATTTCAAACCGGAAAATGAATGGAGAGTCGATTTACCCGACAGTTTTCTTTCCTGCCGTACGCCTCGATCCATTCATTCACGCTGAAACAGCAGATCCAGTCATTGCTGCAGTAGATGGGCGCCATCAATAATCGCTAAACTTCAATATCGTCTGAAACAATCCGCTTAACTGAGTCAGTAATACAAACACTCGCCAGATTTACTCCTCACATCCGCCCACTTTTGTCTTGTCGTTACGGGTCGTACTCGCTTGCCTTGGCTATCCTCTCGTTTATCGTCTTTGAGGAAAGGTACGCTGTTGTTGCAAACTACAGTTACGCTGCCAGTCTGAAACGTCAAACTACAGTAACCTATAGGAATAGGGAAATGTTTACCTGTGAGCGAAACCCAACCACAAAATTGTTCTTCTCCGACGTCCATCGTTGAGTTGTCATGAACGTGCATGATGTACGTTAGTTTTCGCTGAATACTCCGCTTTCTCTCCGTTGCTTGTGTCAGTGTGCACCACTCTTGCATGATGTGGTCGCAACTATGACTTCTCGCAAGCCTTGCTTTAAACTGGACACTCGTCAAGATATGCGGCCTATCGTTCAGCCCTGCACCGAATTCTGTAGTTTCTGATCCAGAGCTGTAGTTCTATCTGTAGTCCTATCCGCAAGCTCTTAGTGCTTACACTGACCTTCTACGACAATGCGACTGTTTTCCGGCAATCGTGCGACTTGAACTACTCCTCCTTGCTGAAATGATCCGGTTTGAGCGCGTAAATGTGGGGAGGAGGAACAAACCACTTGAACTTTGTATCCTTTCTTGACTCGTGCGTTCGTTGCAAAACTAGAGACGTTGACTGCTTTCTTGTGAAACGAATTAATCATAACAATCTTGGAATTCGGTGCAGGGGTGACGAAGCTAAAAACGACTGTTATTACTACAAATCTGACCAAAAATGAGTTGACAAAGCTGCGCTCAGAGAAGTTAGCGTTGCACAAACTGGACGCAGAAACAATTTCAGCTTATCACAACATGCGGCCTTTCTAAGAGCGTGTTTTGCTGACCCCATAAGTCCTATCCGCAAGATTCAATTATGAGCTCTACACTGACCTTCTACGAGAACGAGACTTCTTTTTTCGGCCGATTTTGTGACTTGAACGACTGCTCCTTGCTGAAATGATCGAGTTTCGATCGACTAATTGCATGTGGAGGAACATACCAAAGGCTTGACTTCAACTGGGTATCCTTTCTTGATTCTCGCGTTTGTTACCTCGTCCATCGCTTTGGTCTGAAAGATGTGCTGTGACGTCATTTCATCGATGTTAATCTTGTCCTACTCTTTATTTTCACACTACCATCTTCTTGATAAACGGTGGTTGTTTCACTAATGGACGTTTGAATCCATATCTGAACGTATTTACGTTAACGTAAAACTGAAAATAAATCGCTTGCTTGGCCGGCCGATCGGTGAACTCAAGCAGCATGTAGGACGATATCTTTAGGTTGTCTTCACTGGTAAGCTCGTTCTCCTTCAATTAATCTCCTTCAATTGTCTTCAATTACTTAGCATCAAGCGTTTTGATGTTCTGAAATGACTCCTCCTTGCTGAAATGATCAAGTTTCGATCGACTAATTGCATGGGGAGGAACATACCAAAGGCTTGACTTCAATCCTTTCTTGATTCTCGCGTTCGTTGCCTCGTCTATCGCTTAGGTCTGAAAGATGTGATGTGAAGTCATTTCAGCAATCACAAAAGCAGTCTTCGATCACAAGGAAATGCGGCCATTCGTAGAACGTAATTAGCGGACCCAGGTTTCCCACGATTCACTTACTTAGTGCTCTGCACTGACCTTCAACTTGTTATCCTTTCTTGATTCTCGCGTTCGTTGCCTCGTCCATAACATCTGCTACGGCGTCATGTCATCGGCGTTGATGCGCTCAATCTTCTCCTGCTCTTTTTTTCACCCTTCTTTGAATAGCACTTTGAAGATCTAAAATGGGTTTTAAAGCCTTCAAAGCGCTGCATTGACGCTTACTGCTGAACGGAGGAATGCATGTAAGTCTCGCTTGATTAGTGCAATTGCAGGAACGCAACGAATTCTCATTCATTCTATTATCCAATCCCTGTATTCCAAGAATGTTGCCGACAATTTTGAAGATCTATAACGGTCGTTTAAGCCTTTGAAAATCAAGAAAGCCTACCTTTCTGAACACAGGAATCGAAACAAGTCTTTTCTTTTGAGAGTTGCGACGGCGACGACTTCAATCGACTGCACTGGTTCTTGCCTGAAGGGTTCAAGCTACGATTTCCATATTCCATCGCCAGATAGAGATACCTTATCATCCTTAAACGTCGCACCGTTCGTACGCCGCCGAGTTTCAGAGTTGAGCTGAGATTGCAGCTCGATGCCCGTTCTCTTGCGATTTCCATCTTTTGTATGCAAATCCTTCGTGTGCTCCTTTTCATCCTTCTTTCGCCCTTTTTCTTCTCAGTTTCACTTTCCGAATCGCTCTTCTTCTCGGATCGGATTGATTGTTCCACTTTAGATTCTTCGATTTTAACGCAAACTCGAGCATGTTCTTGCTTCAGTCATAGAACAACTGATTGACGTACGCGCGGATGGGTTGGTGATCTGAAATGAATATAATCCAGTTTTGAACAACGTTGAAGGGCTAAAATGGATTTTAAAGCCTTTTAGAGATTGACGCTTACGTTGCTGACCGAGCGATGCATATTATGAAAGAGTCCAACAAGGACAGATCGTTAATGGTCACGTAGGGGATTCCACAAGTGGCCAGAGAAGGATTGAAAACCTGAAAACAAATAAATCGTTTTCCCCTCACAGCTGAAAGTTTCGAAATGAGCCAGAGAATACGCGTCTAAAACGGTTTTTGAGAGGAATTAAGTCGCCTTCTAAGTAAATTCTACACCCACAAATACACCGCAATACGTGAATTTTGAGTTGCAGGCGCCGGATTGAAAGGAACAAAACATTTTAAATGTTAGAAATCGTTGAAAAAGATGACGCAAAAGAGGGAACGCTTGGATTATGGAATACCAGAGCAGGGTAAATTCACCCGAAAAACTATAAAACAACCCGCGCCGCCCGATTTGCAGATTTCGAACGACCACAATTTGAAATTTCGCAGGAAAATATCAAATAAAGCTGCACGAAGCAGGTAACGGTAATCATTGTTAACCGCAACGCTTCACCCGTGCAAACACAAGCCAGAAATGTCCGTTTTCAAGGTTTTTGATGGAATTTTGAGGATGGAAGGACGGAAATAGGCTACAAGAGCGCACGATAAATAGTGAAAAACACACAAACAGCATTCTGCGCGGAAGCCTGTCAGCACAGCATTAAATTGGAAATCTCGCGCCGCACACAAAGACGAAAATGGTGCTCAAATCAATGAAACATTTCTCCACAAATTATCGCTAGTTTCTCGCGCCACTGAGTGTGGTCTTGAGGCGATTGAATCAGCTTTCAGAAACCCCACTCTGATCATGCAGCACTTTGCATCAAAGACGCGCAGCCGTCGTTCGATCGTTGCAATGATGCAGCAGATAATGCAGTGTTTGACTCCGTGAATTGTGGTGTGTCGATCGTTCGTTGCCGTGAAATCGTGGATTTGTGGATTCGTGGATACGTTCTGATAACTGAGTGGGGCAGCGCGCTTTGACCGATCCGCAAACTGCGCGTCCGCTCAACGTCATGAGCTGCGCTTGTTTTTCATCGTTAGTGAACGTTTCTCTGCAACAGTAACCTGATTATGCTCATATCTGAACGGCCTGAGGTCGTTTTTAGAGGGAGAAATAGCTGCTTGATAGCTGCCTGTTTTTCATCTATGGCAAGCGGTTTTCTGGGATAGCAACATGAAGATGCTCGTATCTGAATGACCTGAGGTCGTTTTTAGAGGGGAAAGGGCTGCTTGATAAGTTAGAACGTGGCGTAGGAGGGAAATTAGTAGATTTCGGCCGATATCGTTGCTGCAACTGGACGTGGGGAGTTCTGTAGGGGGTTTCGGAGACGTGTTTGTTGAATTAGTGTGTGTGGGGTGTACGGCACTCAATCCTCAAACGTTTCGCTGAGTTGCAACACGAGTAACCACCTTTTCTGAACTGACTTAGGGCGTTTTTAAGGGGATAAACGGATTGTGGATCTGTGCATTAGCGAAAATGTTGCATAAGAGGGAAATTTGAGTGTTTTGGCGTAAAGTTCTGCTGCAAGTGGTTGTGGGGAGTTCTGTAGGGGCTGAAAGTGCTTTAATCATTTCAATATGATCCTCGATTTTTGTTCTTTCTCAGCTTTTGTCATTTTCAGCGAAACCGACCTCTGCAACCCTGCGAATCGCAACAATGAATACGGGACAAGCAGTATATAGTGTACAGTTAAATTGCATTTGATTTCTTCTTGAACATTTGTTGTTTTAGGGTGTGTTTGGACGAATTTGCGATTCCTTGTACTTCAACATCACCCGCCGACGACCTTTACTCTATCGGTGTAGGAGAGGAACCGCATTCAACGGAAGTATCTGCGTTGACGAAGACATCTGTAACGGTGAAGATCCGTTACGATTTTATTTCTTCGAAGCATCCTACCACTTTTTCTCTTGCCTCGACCAGTTACTGAACGGGAAGGAAAATGAGTACGTAGAAGGTTAGTATGCTCTGCAGTTTTACTAGTGTACCTTACCGTTTTGCAGCACTTCATGTTATCTTCTCTTATGTCCTCGGATTCATCACAAGCACAATGTTCGCCGCAATTCTTGCAGCAGTGTTTCTGAGCAACAGAATGGATCGCCCATGCTTAAAGGTTATTTTGACCGTGACTGGTGGCTTCTTGTTCGTGATGGATATGTTAACCGGATACCGCTTGATTACGGACATCTTTGACAGCCGCCTTCAAGATCTAGCTTCTAAGACCGTCTTAATTTTTGCCGGAACGTTTGCTTGTGCCTTAAAAGTTTTGTTCTGGGTAGGCAAAGTGTGGTTGAAATCCTCTCTGAATGTCTAGTTTTAGCACGATAATCATAAAAGGAAGAATCGTATGAAAGCACTCTGCATGATGAACGAATTTGAAATGGATTTTTGCGTGAGCTTCAAGCGACAAGGTTATGAACAAGTCTACGAACACCTCGTAACCTATTCCATCAAGTATGCCGATCGTGAACTGAGAGAAAATCTCCTTGCAAAAGTAGTCAAACTCCACAAGACCCGATTAAACGACGGTGAAGAAGGAGAATACTGTGAGTTAGAAGGAGAGTAAGTACAAATATCACTTAAGCGAGGTTAATCTATTAGTTTTTTTTAGTGTAGAGAATGTTGACGTTGTTTTCGAGTTGTTTAAGAAGAGGCTCCTCATTGACATTCTCTCTTTCGATGGCACTGGGGCACTTTTAACAGGCTTCGCAATTCGCCCGGCTGATGGTAGTGAACGTCCACGGCGTTTCTACTCATTTCCTCTGCTCCGCGAAGATCTATGTTAACATTGTGATGACAGTTTTCCAGTGTGAAATTATTCTTAAATTGCATAATGATTGATGTAAACGTGCTCTAGGTGGTAAAGGAAAAGTCGCGCGAATACCGGAAACCGACCGGTGCTCGGCGGTGCCGATTACAGTTGTAGGTTTCAAATTGTTCTAACTGACTGAAGGAGATTGCGAGAGACTTTGAACCAAATCAGTGGCTGCCTCGCCGGGAAGCTCGCATATTTAAGCGAGCAGCTGGCATCATCAACAGAAACTGCCACCTTCCGACTAGTATTCCGGCACCTAGTGGCTATTGGAATCTCAGTTCCCTTCATCGCACCTTGTCTGGAATTGGTTTCACGTGTTTGCGAAGTTCGGAGCAGATGAGCGGTATTTAAATGGATTTATTTCGAATCGAATCCCGGTTTATCATTGCAAACGGGACGCATCTTTCGATGTGAGTAGACTACGCAAGTGGGCGCTATTCAGAGCTGATAGGCGGTACAATGCGGTCTCTGTACATCTCAGTGATCAATCGAGTTGCTGTAAATTGCGCGGCAAACATCTGCAAACGAAACTTCCTAGCTGCAGCTCGAAAACAATGCCAGTCTTTCTCCTTAAACGGGTGATGCTATCAAAGGCTGAAAACGTCTCGCTTACTATTCTTACAAAGTAACCCTCGTCTACGCGTTTTTGCATTACGGTTTCCAACAGCTGCCGGCACTGTTTGTCATAGTATCCGTATCCGGTGATAAATCCTGCCTCGACCTCCTAGACAGTAAATGGACAATGAACTAAATAAGAAGCGACATACCCACAAGTTGTTGTGTTTTCGCAGAAATTCAGCAAACGGCTCGAACCACACTTGATCACAGTTCTGTTGAAAATACAGGCGACGCAAATGCTCTGGTCTGGTGAAGCTAGCGAACATTTTGCAAATTGCCGACCGATCGGCTTCAATGGGGCAACTTCTGACGTAAAAGTAACAGCGTAACATGCGAATATTCGGGATCATCTTCATGAAATCAGCTAGCTCTGATAAATGCTCGGACGTTATTGACATCCTCTCATCGGCTACTATGTCGACAGCGACCTGCACGTCTAGATGCAAGTGTTGAAGATGACGTTTTATTATCGTTTTGGATAACATTTCAGTTCCTTTCCTAAATCCCGCTGTCATTGGATTCTTTCCGATGCTATAATTGTTCTTTGTTCGGACGATGAACAGAATCGGACAATGAAATACATACCGGACATAGAGATTCATGATGCGTTCCAATCGCAGGAACAAAACGACGATTCGATTCCAGCGAGCGCAAACCAAACGCAGACCTCGTAGAGCGCGTTGTTTCTCAGGGAATGTGGAGTACAAAAAATGCAGAGGACAGCGTTCATTTCTTTTGTTGAGGTTGTCGTACACAAATTTCAATATTAAGACGAGCAGCTCGTCTGGGAGGTCATTGATTGGAGGATGATCGGAATACTCGCCGAGGATCGAGATGCCGTTGCCCATCGTCAGACCGATGTTGAATGGAAATGAGAGTTGCGTTCGATGGCCGCGTTTTCACACTTTTGCTCTTTGTCCTGATACAACAGACAACACGCGAACAGTCTAGACGAACGATTAGAGTTGCACATTCCCAGTATTTTGAGAATAGCATCTCGAAAGAGTCATTTTAAAAATCAAAAAGGGTTTTATGCACATATGCCGAGTATTCCAACTGTTTTTGCACCGGACGTCAGCCCCGTCTGCGAAAAACGAAAATAAAAGAGCGATGACTGTTGCAACCTTCAAAGAAATGAAAGCATTGCTTTCGCAACCTAAAACGATGGAATTTTGAGGATGGGAGGACGGAAATAGGCTACAAGAGCGCACGATAAATAGTGAAAAACACACAAACAGCATTCTGCGCGGAAGCCTGTCAGCACAGCATTAAAACGCAAATCTCGCGCCGCTCGCAACGACAAAAATCGTGCTCAAATCAATGAAACATTTCTCCACAAATTATCGCTAGTTTCTCGCGCCACTGAGTGTGGTCTTGAGGCGATGGAATCAGCTTTCAGAAACCCCACTCTGATCATGCAGCACTTTGCATCAAAGACGCGCAGCCGTCGTTCGATCGTTGCAATGATGCAGCAGATTGATAATGCAGTGTTTGACTCCGTGAATTGTGGTGTGTCGATCGTTCGTTGCCGTGAAATCGTGGATTCGTGGATTCCTGGATACGTTCCGATAACTGAGTGGGGCAGCGCGCTTTAACCGATCCACAAACTGCGCGTCCGATCAACGTCATGAGCTGCGCTTGTTTTTCATCTTTAGCAAGCGGTTTTCTGGGATAGCAACATGACGATGCTCGTCCTGAGGTCGTTTTTAGAGGGTGAAATGTCTGCTTGATGAGTTAGAATGTGGCGTAGGAAAAGTTGAGTTGAAAAGCCAATTTGGAGCTATATGACACGGCCGGCAGCCAGTGCCTTCCGGAAAGCGTCGTTGGACGTGTTGGTGATGAGGACAGTTCTGAGGGCAAACTGTTCCGGTTTCGAGGCGAGTCAGGATTGGGCGATTTTGGCTTTTCTGGCTAGTTCGTAGAGTTCAGTCATCCATTCAAGAATCGGCTAATCGGGCTTCAGAGCATAAGAGTTGAGCGCGTGTTGTGCAGTGAGGAGATTGGTCGACGAATTATAGTAGTCCGAGAGTGCTTCAACGATGAATTCATAGTTGATTTCTCCCGAGGTGACGTTTTGTGGGCTGAATAGTGACTCAATCAATCCGAAAGGAGCGTGGCCAATCCACCACAGAAGGCAAGACTTCTTAAGTTGGTCGGGCAGTTGATTAGCAGCGAAATGGAACGTCATGGAATGGAATCATCGAAGAGCGTGGAACAGAGTTCGGAGAGTCGCCGTTAGCTGACATTAAGCGAGTGTAGTGCTAGAGAGGGACGAAGAGTGTTGAAGCGGAGTGAGTTTTCCTTGTCGAGCGGAACAGAGTCGGATTGGTCGTCGAGGTGCGGGCGAGTGAGGGAGATGGTTGGTCTGTGGCGGATGGGACGAGTCGTAAACGTGATGTGGGCTAAAGTGCAACGTGAGGTTGCGTGAGCGGCGAAAGAGGCTGACGGCTGCAGACGGCCACACAACGTGAAATCGAATCGTACTGATCGCCAATGTAGAATTCCTAGTTTATCGCATATGAGGCGACGATACAAAACAATGAGAAGGTCTCCGAGCGAGCTTAAATTCAGACCAAGAGGGAAGGACCAGACTGGCGCCGAGTAGGCAGAAGGTCGTAAACCCAGGGTACAGAGAGAGCATTGTAAGCACGGCGGCGCTTACAATAGGGCAAGAGGAAAGTTTTGGAGGTGTACGGTAGTAGAAAGATCAGCTTTATATGAATAGTTCGCTGGTGTGTGGTGATGTCAAAGGCAAAAATAAGAGTGAAGGAACAACCATTATGGAGCTGATCGAAATCAATGACATCTGAAGGCGCGCTTCATAGTGAAACAGTGCGAATATGAGAATTATAAAAAGCAAGCTGTGAAATCGAGAGGGAGCGATAGGGTGAGAGAAGACGTGACTCGAAAATATGATATTCGAATTGTTCATGATATTGGTTAGTATACCTTATAATAACAGAAAGTTTCAGGCTAACTTGCTGTGAGACCGAAACGAAAAACTGCGAAATAGGTTGTGTGCATTAACAAGCAGATAACAAAGAGCACATGTGCGAAAAACGCGGCCATCAATCACTGTAACTCAGGGCTTCATTTTAGGTTGTTTCATTCGTTAGGTTTGAACATGGGCAACGGCAGGTCGGTCCTCGGTGACTACAGCAATCACCCTCCTGTCCACCGCCTTACAGATGTAATTCTGGCGCAGATATTCAGCAACCTCTACGGCAATGTTCTCCACAAGAGCGGCTTGTTGTGCGTTATGTCATTCACAAACCGCGAGAAACAACGCGTTCTGCAGCGTCTGCGTCTAGTCTGCAATCGTTGGAATCGAATTGTCGTTGAGTTCATGGGAGTGGAACGATTTATGAATCTCGATATCACGTAAGTTTGTGTCGTTTGCTCAATATACTCTCTCAATTAACTTAGTTTCAACCTCGGAAATGGCCGCATGATGACTCGACTCAAAGGAACAACGACGGAAATTCCGTTCAAAACCATGATTGAACGTCACCTACAACATTTGCATCCTGGAATTTCGGTCGCCATCGATTTGGATTTGGAATTCCACGAGCAAACTCCACGAGTGCCTGTCACATCTCAGCACATATCACAGATAATCGAGTTAATGCGCTATATTCCAAATATATGGGCGATTATATTTGCAATCTACGCTGAGGAGATTGAAATCGATCAGGCGGAGATTCAAAAGCTTCTGGAGAGCTTCACCAGACCCGATTACCTCCGCCAAGTTCAATTCTTCCAGAACGACGACGAGAAGTTTTACGATTTGTTCGATCAATTTTTGCGAAAACACGACAACTTGGAGGTGCGTTGCTGTGCAGTTTTTCTCGTTTATCGGGTTTCCGCTTAGATCGTGGGGGCAGAATTCGGAGAAGGGCCCTACAGACGGCGATGCAAGAAGCTGCTGCGCACCGTCATGCAAAAACGCGAAGACGAAGGATTCGATGTATACGTAATAAGAGAGAGAAAGTTTGTTTCGTTCGTAAAGAGACTTTTCAGTACGATGATACTCAGCCTATGAACGCCTTTGCACATCGGAGATCGAACGAAGCATGAACGCAATTCGATCACAAATCTGTTAATTTGAAAATGTGTCTGTCTTGGTAATGAACGGACAATGTAACTTTGCACAAACTAAAACATAGCGCATTGTCGAAATCAAATCGCAATACCACCGCTAAAGTTCGCACATTCGACCTCGCGCACCGTTTCGCCTGCACGAAGTGGCGCACAAAAATGGGTTACGCATTTAATCTAAGGCGAGCGTGTAACCAATCAATAGCTTTGTATGAGCTGGGGAAGGCATCCAAAAAGACCGAAAAAGAGCCTACTTCCACAGTACCTATTTCCGCCTCAGGCAAGATATTTGTGTCCGGAGGTTGCGACAGTCATCGCTCTCTTATTTTCGTTTTTCGCACACGGAAGCTGGCGACCGGTGCGACAGTATTTGGAAATAGTCGACCGATGTGCTACTGCGCTCATAAAAGCCATTTTGATTTTTAAAATGCTCTGAGGTGGTATTCTCGAAATACTGGGAATGTGCAACTCTAATTGTTCGTCTAGACTGTTCGCGCGTTGTCTGTTGTATCAGGACAAAGAGCAAAAGTGTGAAAACGCGGCCATCGAACGCAACTCTCATTTCCATTCAATATCGGCCTGACGATGGGCAACGGCATCTCGATCGTCGACGAGTATTCCGATCATCCTCCGATTAACGACCTTCCGGACGAGTTGCTCGTCATAATATTGAAATTTGTGTACGACAACCTCAACAAAAGAAATGACCTCTGTCCTGTGCATTCCTTGTATTCCACATTTCCCGAGAAACAAAGCGCTCTACGAGATCTGCGTTTGGTTTGCGCTCGCTGGAATCGAATCGTCGTTGAGTTCCTGGGATTGGAACGCATCATGAATCTTTATGTCAGGTTTGCGTTCAGCTCTCTCGCTTTCAACTGCAAACGATTCTAGATGCAACAACGGAAAGAAGCGTATGACAGCGGGTTTTACAAGAACAGGTCAAATTCCATATAAGACCATGATGAAAAGACATCTTAAACACGTGCACGCGGACGTTCAGGTCGCAATCATTTTGGGCAACGACGAGAGAATGATTTTAAAGTCTGAGCATTTGTCAGAGATAGCAGAATTTATGAAGATGATCCCGAATATTCACACGCTACGCTGTGGCTTTTACGTCAGAAGTTGCCGCATCAAAGCCGATTGGTCGGCGATTTGCAAAATGTTCGCTAGCTTCACCAGACCAGAGCATTTGCGTCGCATATATTTTCATCAGAACTGTGATCAGGTGTGGTTGGAGCCGTTTGATGAATTTCTGCGAAAACACAACAACTTGTGGGTATGTCGCTTCTTATTTAGTTCATTGTCCATTTACTGTCTAGGAGGTCGAGGCAGGATTTGTCACCAGATACGGAGACTATGACAAACAGTGCCGGCAGCTGTTGGAAACAGTAATGCAAAAACGCGTAGACGAAGGATACTTTGTGAGGATAGTAAGCGAGATCTTTTCAGCCTTTGATAGCATCATCCGTTTAAGGAGAAAGACTGGCATTGTTTTCGAGCTGTCGCTAATAAGTTTCGTTTGCAGACGCAATATACAACAACTCAATTGATCACTGAGATTCACAGAGACCGCATTGTACCGCCTATCAGCTCTGATTAGCGCTCTCTTGCGTACAGGCGTGATTTTCAACCAAGGAATTTGCAATAAATTTGATCTCAAGGGTCGGTTGTCAATCTAACGACCTCATTCGTTATTCACTTGAGTTTCTTATTCACACATGTAATCACATCGAAATATACGTCCCGTTTGCACACAGATGATAACTCGGGATTAAACCAAATTCGAACTAAACCCATTAAAATTACACTCATCTGCTCCAAACCACGTGCTGTAATCACCGAAGACCGACCTGCCGTTGTCCATGTTCAAACCTAACCTAGCGCTGTGCTTGCATTGATTGATCGGTCGCGTTTTTCGCACATTTGCTCTTTGTTATTCGGTGTGAAGACGGCCATGCGCCAGAGCAACACAGACGACAAAGCTCTTCTATGAATTTGTCTGCATCTGTTGATCCGCAAAGCTACAGGCCTCCATTTCCTGTATTTTAGCGCTAATTTGTTACTTTCTGACACAGTCGTATCTTCCAGAATGTCCACACTGCAGTGTGACCTCCATCCGGACGCGCATCTGCACGAGGATCACCGCGCTGGAGACATTATTTGCACGGAATGTGGCCTTGTGGTCGGTGACCGTTTGGTCGACGTTGGCACCGAATGGCGTTCATTCAGCAATGAGCAAAGCGGAGGAAATGATCCATCTCGAGTTGGAGCTCCTGAGAATCGTCTCCTCGGTGGTTCCGATCTCTCCACTTCGATTGCTGTTGGCTTCGGAGGATCGGAAAGCGATCAAATGTAGGCTAAATCAATTTTATTCGTTGATTCAACTGTTAGGCTGGCCAATGCGCAACGAAAGAGCGTGACCAATAGCGACCGTCAAATGTTACAGGCCATAAATGCCATCCGCGAAATGTCCGACCGTATCCATCTCGTTCGTTCAATTCAGGATTCGGCCGCCAAGATCTTTAAAGAAGTTTTGGACACCGGAGCGTTGAAGGGACAGAACAACGAAGCTCAGGTGCTTTGGAAGCTTTAGCTTTGATCTATCAAAAACTTGTGATTTTTAGGCTGCCGCGTGCTTGTTCATTGCGTGCCGCAAAGAAGGAGTTCCTCGTAGTTTCAAAGAGATTTGCGCTGTATCGCGGGTAACCAAGAAAGAAATTGGGCGTTGCTTCAAGCTGATCCATAACTCGATTGAAACGAGTCAGGAACAGGTCACCAGCGCTGCAGACTACATGTTAATTCAAGCAATTCATCACTATAAATCCCCTTTTCCCTACCATTACAGCCACGTTTCTGCGGAAATCTCAATCTTCCGCACGAAATTCAACACGCCGCTATTCGCATTGCAAAACGGGCAGTCGAATTGGACCTCGTGGCAGGGTATCGATCGTTGCTATTGCGTTGAGTCGAATTTGTTGGTAATTTAGGCGCAGTCCAACTTCAATCGCCGCCGCTGCCATCTACATGGCCACGCTGGCTTCCTCCGCTGAAAACAGAAGGAGCGCAAAGGGTAAATCACTAGTTGTATGCTAAATGAACGTCAGCTTTCTTTATAGATATCGGTGAAATCGCCGGCGCAGCTGATGTAACTGTAAAACAATCATACAAGTTGATGCGCCCTCAAGCGAAGGATCTTTTTCCAGAAGATTTCGTCTTCCAGACACCAATTGATTGTCTACCTTTATCGTAACCATCAGACTGATTTGCTGATCAACAACCCGAAACTGCTGTTCACTACAATAACCTTGTAATCTACAAATCAGTTTTAATCCAATTTAAACTATAAAGCTTGTACCTCTCAGATTTCAATAAAGTTTGGCATTGACATAGCGAAATAACGTCGAAATGATCTAGTTGAACCATTAGCTGCTCATGCGTAGATTAAATAAGATAAAAGCGTTTTTAGATTGCTAAAAGCATAGCTTTTGATGACAACGTTTGGAAATTTCTGGCCTTTATCAAACAAAATTTATTTGTACACATCGTGACACATTACCGAGACGACAGCGAGGTAATGACTGGCTGGAGCTTCTTCGGAAGATGGAGAGGCTGCTCGACGTCAGCACAGGCTTCTAAGTCTGGTGGAGGCGGTACGCGACAAGTCGCCGCCGCCAACTCGCCGCCGGATAAGTCGCCGCCGGCTAACTCGTAGATGGAACTGCGGCATCTTTGTTGTTCCAAGGCTTCTAGGATGCGGGCACTTTCCACAGGTAAGCTGTCCGTTCTGCTTGCCATATGACGTAGAATTTTCTATTTGATAGCTAGCACCCTTGATATCGGGCTGTTTAATAAGCAGTCTGGTTTTCCGGTCAGAAGTCAGTAGCGCAGGATGGAAGTTTGTGCAAGAATGAGTTTCGCGTTCAAAACGGACTGACAAATGGTCTCAAAATGATCGCGATGATGTATCGTTTTCGCGTTTCTTCTAAAGGAACCACGGAAAAGCGATGCCACAAACGGAAAAGCAAGGCCTTAATTTCCATTTAAGCTGAAAAAATCCCAGGTATTCAAGCAACAACTGTGGACGATGTCATCAACTGGTGCTGAAATGAACGCGGATCTGCGAGAGGCCAAGGATTTTCAGAAGTTCTTCGTGGAGTTCCAGGCAAAGAAGCAAATCAACTGGGAAGACTACGAGGAACGGATGAAGACCTTCTTGGACCGCCACTACAATCGCTGCAAGGAACACTTTGAGCAATTCGACGACTCTTTTGCCTATATCTCCCCGGACATTGCGCACGACGTCATCGAGTTGATCGACGAACCTAAGGAGTTCCAAAACCTGCTTCTTATGCGTGAAAGTGAAACTTGGGGTAAAAAGGCCAAGAAGAAGAAGGATTACGTCGGAACAGCTGAATTCCCTCGGGGATCAACGGTCTTGAAATATGGTTCTCGGAAACTAAAAAGTGATTATGAAGACCACTTTAAGGCCCTTCTCGCAAACGCTTCAAAGCTGCACGGCAAACTGCATCTGTGGGAAGATCTGTGGGCGGATTCTTTTGAATGGTTTTATAAGACGTTTTCCATGAAAACGTTCTATGAACGTCTGAATCCCGCTTTCTACGACGTGACTCTGCAACACAACAAGGGAGCAGGTCGCGATGAGCTAGTTGAGCCTTTGCGGGGTTTTCTGGTCAAACAGCTCCAGTCATCCGCCCTCCGAAGACTCACTTTCAGGTTCTATAATGACGATCTGCTAGACCAGACCTTAAAAACGATGCTGCTAGAATTTTGCCTCTCCGAACGATTCGAATTATTGTATTGGCATTGCGGTATGCTCTCGTCGGAATTCTTCGTCCAAATCTACAGCGCCTTTAAGACCAAACGCTGCCCGCCCGATTGCAAAACTCGTCAAGTCAAAACAAATTTTGTGTTAGCCGATCCCGAAAGCCTTGAGAGCGACTTCAACATGGATTCAAAACTTCCATCGGATCTGCAGTATTTCCAGCAGGCACTGAATCTCCAACGCACCGGAGAGCTGAAATTGTATCGTGAAGATCGCTCAGTTACTTCTCAGGACCGTTCACTCGCAATTGCCATTGAATCGAACAGTTTTTGCTGGCCTTTTGCCCGCGTCAATATCGAGCTGAGGTACAACGAAGTGAAACCTAGGGAAATATCGTCAAATGTCAGTGAAATCGAGCTGTTAGCGAATGCAAGAGGAGAAATGCGCAACTCCTGGTGACCATATCCGATTGGTTGTCACTCTTAAACCGACTTTTGAAATAAAATACATTGGCGTTGGTTGTATTGGCGTTCGTCACTGTTACAGTGCTAGAGGTCGCCATATCAACAGACCACAGGCTCAAAATGCCTAAAGCTACGTATAAAACCACTTCCGTCACCGTCACCGTCGCCGTCACCGTCACCGTTATTTCGACGGCGGCTGTTGTGTACACGTATGATATAACCGATGACGGTGCCGTCACCGTCTCCGTCGCCGTCACCGTCGTGACTTATGTACACTCTGTCATCGCAAAATTAATTCCCTTCTCAGAAGATGTGAGACACTCTGACAATCTTTTCATCCATTTCAGCAGCCTCGCTTACCCATTCTGCCACTGTTTCAGCGCAATCGGTTTCAAATTCCAAAACTGAACCCGTTTCCGGACCATGTACTCCCCCCTTGGGTGTGAAAATCGAAAATGGCAAATTTCAGTTTTTTTGACCACAAACACTTTTTACAGGCTATTTCAACCATTTTGTGATCAAATATGCCGTTTCAAACAATGGTAAACTTTTCAACTTTTTCGAAAAAGGCGCAAAAACACCCAAAACCTGATAAAAACAGATTGAATCGCTGATTTATCGAAAAAAGCGCGAAAAACTACCCCAAACATGACCAAATCGAGTGGAAACACCAGTTTTTCAAAAATGACGGAAGCGGTGACGGACAGAAATTCGAAACGATTCGATTTTTTCGTTTTCAACTGTCACCGTCATTTTTGACTGTGACGGTGGGCACGACGGTGGACCTGTACATAAGTTGACCGTCAAAATGACGGTGACGGTGACGGACTGGTTTTATACGTTACTTAACAAGGGCGTCTGGTTTTCCGGTCAGAAGTCAGTAGCGCAGGATGAAGGTTTGGGCAGCAATTGAGTTTTGCATTCAAAACGGACTGAGAAATGGTCTCAAAACGATTGCGATAATGTATTGGTTTCGCGTTTCTTCTAAAGGAACCACGGAAAAGCGATGCGACAAACGGAAAAGCAAGGCCTTAATTTCCATTTAAGCTAAAAAAAATCCGAGGTATTCAAGCAACACAACTGTGGACGATGTCATCAACTGGTGCTGAAATGAACGCGGATCTGCGAGAGGCCAAGGATTTTCAGAAGTTCTTCGTGGAGTTCCAGGCAAAGAAGCAAATCAATTGGGAAGACTACGAGGAGCGAATGAGGACGTTCTTGGACCGCCACTACGATCGTCCTGGCTGCCGGAAACACTGTGAGCAATTGGACGACTCTTTCGCACATCTCTCCCCGGACATTGTGCACGACGTCATCGAGTTGATCGACGAACCTAAGGAGCTCCAAAACCTGCTTTTTGTGAGTGAAAGTGAAACATGGGGTGAAAAGGCGAGGAAGAAGAGAGAATACATTGAAACAGCGGAATTCCGTTGGGGATCAACGGTCTTCAAGAAAGGTTCTCTGAAACTAACACGTGAGTGGTATGGCCATCACTTCAAGACCCTTCTCGCAAAAGCTCCCAACCTGCACGGTAAACTGCACTTGGAAGAACTGTGCGCACCTGGAAGAAAATCCTTCGAATGGTGGTTAGGGAAATTTTCCTTCGAATCATTCTATCACCGTCTGAATCCGGTTTTCTATGACGTGACTCTGCAACACCACGATGGAACAGATCATCACGAACTAATTGAGCCTTTGCGGGGTTTTCTGGTCAAACAGCTCCGCTCATCCACCCTCCGAAGACTCAATTTAAAGTTATCTGAGCCCGCTCTGTTAGACCAAACCCTTAAAACGATGCTGCTAGAATTTTGCCTTTCCGCACGATTCGAATTTTTAAATTGGAATTGCGGTACGCTCTCGCCGGAATTCTTTGTCCAAATCTACAACGCCTTCAAGACCAAACGCTGCCCGCCCGATTGCAAAACTCGTCAAGTCAAAACAACTTTTGTGTTAGCCGATCCCGAAAGCCTTGAGAGCGACTTCAACATGGATTCAAAACTTCCATCGGATCTGCCGTATTTCCAGCAGGCACTGAATCTCCAACGCACCGGGGAGCTGGAATTGTATCGTGAAGATCGTTCAGTTACTTCTCAAGACCGTTCACTCGCAATTTCCATTAGATCGAACAGTGATTACTGGCCGAAGATCAGTGTTTGTATCGAGCTGGTGCACAACGAAGTGGAAAGTTGCAAAATGTCGTCAAATGTCGGTGAAATCGAGCTTTCATCGAATGCAAGAGGAGAAATGCGCGCGGACATGTAGTACGGACATTACTGCTGAATAGAAAGAACTGGAGGATGACTGGGAGGAGGAGGATCGCGCAGATTGCCCTGGCTGCTTCAAGTGTGTTCCTAGTCATTTCTACTATAGCTCGAATGAAAAGTAGTGACATCCACGTCCATAATCAGGAAAGCTCATTCTTTCGCTATGTCTGCAATCAGTAGTCTTAATTTAAAATTGGTAAATTTAATTAGTACAATAAAAAATGTAGATAACTTGTGATTTGGATTGAACTCACTGCGATTTGAAGCCTCACAATATTCTAGTATACAGTGGTTTGTTACATAAAAATGGCTCCTCAACGCCATTCCGTCATTTGACCAAACTGGAGCTCTTTTAACAGGCTCTGCGATTCATCCGGCTGATGGTAATGAGCGTCTTTGTTATCCAAAGTCGTCTAGGATGCGGGCTCTGGCTAGAAGAGCTCTCTGGAGTAGGAACAGCTGCCCGATAAGACTTTTGATTTCGGGCTTTGATTTGAGAACGAACCACCGGACGTTCACGGTTTGGCACTTCGAGGAAATCGGGGCTACGAAGCAAGCACCTTCAACACTGTCGGAAACGTAACAACAAAACTTTTCACGGTTCAAAAGACGTTTCGTTTTGCGCTTGTTCTCTAAATTACCTCAATGTAAGTCTGGAACTTCGATATGTTTTACACGAAACAATTTATCTCCGTCAAAAGCCAAACCCGACATTTAAATTGGATAAAACCCAACCTCAGTCTGTATCTGTAAACTGCAGCCTGGAATAACCTAGTCTTGTGAATTTGTGAAAATTTCCGGTTGATTGATCTTTTGTTCAAAAAATGCTTTTTCCGCTAGAAAAGTGCGTAAAGCGTGTTCCATTTCAGTCTTTCGTTGCTCATAATGAACTGCGCCAGTTCCTCTACCGTCCGGCTATTGAAGAACTGGGGGCATATCAGGTCAACGAGTCGTTTCTCATCGTTTGATTTGCGAATGATCTTGTCCAGGGCTTCATTATACTTGCAATCAGCGTGGATTCCGTTGAAATAGTCCGGAAGAAGCGCCAAAATCTTTGCGCACTCATATTCGTCATCTTCGTCGATTTCGAGCGTAAGAAAAGCGAAGGAAGCTCGGAGCAATGTGCGGAAATTCTGATCTGTGAGCTTTGCTAGGGTCCATGGACAATCGTCGTACGTTCCGGGCTTTTCGCTATAAATTTCCACATGAAAAAATCAATAAACTGATGTTCGGAGGGTTCAAATTTGTAGGGCAGGCATTCGTCGTCTTGTAGTAAGCGGAAGATGCGGTACTCCACGGTGTCAGCCGGATGCTGGTAGACGATTTCCATGTAGACGTTGAAATTGTCTTTGAAATGGCGATCGAAACATCTCCGAAATGGCCTTGAATTTCATCAAGGTTGTTTTCTCTCACAAGACGGCTAACCGCGTTAATGAAAATAATTGGAACGGAGTTCATTCTTAAGACCGATATTTGCGCAAAGGCAAATGACGATCGAGCAAGCGAGCGAAACAAAAAATGCGTCAATGTCGCGTAGCTGATGACTTGGCCTCGTTTCTTCAAGTTGTGTGAATCACACTTTAATTTCCCATTCAATCCAGAATGTGCGAAACACAGCGATGAGTCCGACTGGCCATAAATGGGTGGAATCTAAACGTTCTTGCTTGTCAGCGAATTCCTTATTTGCGCGTAGACAACGTCGACACGCCACTATTGAGCTTCTGAACACACGGCAACTCTCCGAGCCCTAACCAATGAGCAGTTCGATGATCTTAAACGACTTAAAATAAAATGAGCTTGTGGTGATTTGGCAAAGACCACAAGGAACAGCAATCCATTTGCATAAAAGAATCTCCAGACGCTTGAGTCTATGATCAACTTCCTATCCAACAAGTCCACATAGCTCAAAACGCCTAACAAGTGCGTTGGAGAGCATCTTTGCCGTCGTTGGAGAGCAATTTACGGTGAGCGAGCTGACGCAGAAGTGACCAAAAGAGAGCTCGAAAAAGTTATTTTTCAGTTGCTGTTTAGATGTCTAGATTTATTGAACCACGACACAACAACTGTATGGTACCGTAGGCATGGAATCAAACAAAGTGATAGGCAATCTGAAAATTCGTGTAGCGGAGCGAGTTCCACGCCTGCACCACCAGGAGGTTCGTGGCGCTCGTCCTAATCTGGTTGTAGTCGTTGCTGCAGCAGAAGGTGATTCCCTCGGGATCCCAGAGCGCGTTGTGGCCGCGCACCACGACGCCGCCGTTCACGCAGCCACCCGTGCACAGGCCGTTCTCGTTGCCGTCGAAGCCGACGAAATTCATCGAGTACTCGATGAGTTTCCCCACGGGAGCCTCGATGATGTAGGTGCACATGGCGGGGTTGTTCTGGTCGAGAGGCGTCCAGCTGCCGTAACCAACGACTTCATTACGCGCAAACCACTGCCAGTACTCCACCGCCAGGAGCGTCGTGCCGCAGGTCCACGGCATGCCCCCGGTAGGCGGTGCGCGCTGGGAGCAGTCGGCTCCCGCGAATCCCGGGCGACACACGCACAGCCCGCAGCTGTTCGGATCGGGGACACCGCCGTTCAGGCAGCTGGTCGTCACGGTGGCGCACGGATCTGAAAGAGAGCGCGCTCAGAAGGTACTGTAGCTTGGCAAACGTACCGATTGCGTACTGGATCTGGAACTCGGTGTAGCGGAAGATGTTGGTCACCTCCACGGTCAGCGTGTTCCCCGCGACTCTCACGAGTTGATTCGTCTGCTGCTGGCAGCAGAACTTCAGGCTCTGGTCGCCCTGCATCGCCACGGCGCCGTACCAGCAGTCCCAGTAGCACAGCGCAGAGTTGTTGCCGTCAAAGCCCACAAAGTTGACCGCGTAGAGGAGCTTCGATCCCGCGGGCGCCTCGATCTTCCATGTGCACGTCTTCGGGTTGTTGCGGTCGGCGGTTTCGAGGAGTCCGTTCCCCACGACTTGGTTTGACTTTAGCCACTGGAACTGCGGTGTGGCGGTCAGGTTCGCGCCGCAGGGATCTGAACCAGTCTGGGTTACGGTGGGAGAGGGAGAGGGAGGGCTGACCGATCCGGTACATGATTTGGAAGTCGGTGTAGCGGTAGTTGTTGTACGCCTGGACAACGAGGAGATCGCCGGAGGTGTAGAACGATCTTCCTTCCGATCCGCCGTCCAGTTGCGACTGGCAGCAGAGACGGTAGCCTTCGGGCGAAAGTCCAAGTCGTGGCCTTTCACATCGAGTCCACCGGATGCGCACTGCGGTTGGCAGAGGGCGTCGTTGCGCTCGTCGTAGCCGATAAAGTTCACCCAGTACTCGATGCGGTGTCCCGCGGGCGCTTGGATATGGTAGGTGCAGAGCGAGGGATTAGTGACGTTCCCCATCGTGTATTCCCCGTTGCCACACACGAGGTTTTGCTTGAGAACCTGCCAATCGTCGGTCGCTGCGAGCGTCTGACCGCAGGCGAGGTTGGCAGAGGATGCCTGACGCTCCGAGCAGTCGGCTCCGCCGAATCCGCTCGGGCAAAGACACGTTGAGCAGTTTTTGGGGTGCGGATAGCCGCCACGAGCGCACTGGGTAGTACTGCTTGCGCAGGCATCTGAATTGACGCTGAGACGAGGTCGCAGAGCGCTAGGACTCACTGCACTGGTAGAGTTTGTTGAGCTGCGCAATGTCGCTGAATACGGGAAGGTGGCTCGCTCCCATCGACATCTGGTATCTCGTGTCGAAGGCAACCATGGTCGGTGTGGAGGGGTCGATGCTGTACGTCCTGAACAACACTCTGGACTGTGAACACGGTAGTGGATGCGGCGGAACTCACGATGGCTTGTCGTGCATGATGCTCCGGAAGTCGTAGCGGAATCCAAAGTTGTCGTTCTCCGCGGGGGTCGTTTTGATGAATTCGGCCTTGTTCTGCTCGACGACGTTGTCGAGGTTGAGCCAAATCCAGTCGTCGCGGTCGGAGCGCGATTGCGCGTTCCACATATTGAGCGCTTGTCCCATCAGCTTGCTCGCGCCGGCCACGTTCTCGCAGTCCGCGCTGAGCGTCACGTTCTCCGGCACGGCCCAGGCCGCATCGTAATTCCTGCCGACCCGGCTGTAGCACACAGGACCCGCCATGAAGCGCAACTGCCACCGAGGCGCATCTACGGTGGCATATTCGGTGAACAGGATGCACGTGTTCGCCCTGTAGTACTCGATTGCCTGCCGCATTGCGTCTATGGCGCTTTGGCCTGAAGAAGACCCATTACGCCCGCCTTCTGCGCACAAAACCCACTTAACGAAGGATCGAAGAAGTAGCTGACGCCCACGTACATCGGCTGTCCCATCCAAAGTTTATTCGGGTTGTCGACAATGGACGCTTGGCGTTTGGCGCGGTTGGAGCCGCTTTCCAGGTTTCCTCGCTCCTTTGCGTCCTGAAACAACGTTTAACGTCCGACCCGAGGCACCTTCACCTACTCTAGGAAGATTGACGGTTCCCCGCACGGAACTAGCGCAGCTCACGCCGAGCAGCACTGCAAACAGAATCTCCAGAGCAATCATAGCTGGTTGGCTGGTTGGTTGTTGGTTGGAATGCGCTTGCCGGCCTCTTTTATAACGTTCAAAGAGTCCACAACACAACGAAACAGGAATACTTGGCGGAAGTGAGGCTCAAAGTTCAACAACGCTTGTTTTCTGTTCGTGCGCGTGATCTCTGTGAGAGATTCGCACTCTTCATTCAGATTCGAATGTGCTTTGCCGTTGCGCTCGCTCCAATCCTCTGTTGTTGACGCTGTAGATCGAGATCGGGACTAAGCGCTGCCAAACTGCTGTTTCTGATCACAACAGAAAGTCCAGTAGTTCTGTGGACTTCCGTTCTGTCGGCTTTCCGTGTGACGCAAACGACTGTAGATCACCTGGCAATTGGTTTTCACTCCCAGTCGACTTATGTGGCATATCTGGCATAGTACAACTCATCAGAATCGTCGAGATGGCCTTAGAGGTGCTGTGAAAGTGTGAAAGAGTGAAGGTGTGAAAGCTGGTCGCACAACTTGATCTACATGAACTTGCGGCACCGGACCCAACCCGGATCGGCCCGCGTGGCAGACGAGCACTGAACCACTGAACCTGTGTACTTTGCATTAGAGTTTAGAGTTTTGAGTTACTCAAAATTTCGAAACAAATTGAGTTTTGAGTTTCGCCTTCACTGGTGCTGTGCATCTTCCGCGTTCTTAGTCAACACGCGTGGAGGGAGTTGGAACCTCGTTTTGGTCAAAGTGCACGCGGACTGAAAATGCCTTCCTGTTTCACAAAGTTGTTTGTCGCCGAAAGGTCTCTTCGCGATCATATTTTGACATCGACACTTCCACAAAGCCGGTTTTCAACAACTATAAAGGAGGCCCCGCCGCCCGCATTCCAACCAACTTCCGATGGCCGCTTGGAATATTCTGTTTGGAGTGCTACTCTTCGTGAGTTTGTCGAGACCCTCTGAAGGCGCCTGCGGGCAGACGCTCACAGCGACCGTCGACTGGCAGGCACTCAAGGAGAACCAGGTGTGTGGCAACGGGGAGTATGCGATGGCGAGCGCTCCCTCGACCTGCGCCTACCAAATCCAAGCGCCCGCGGGACACCGGATCGAGTACTGGGTGAACTTTGTTGGCTTCGACGGCCGCAACGACTCCCTCTGCCAAGCGGAATGTCCATCCGGTGGACTCGATGTGAAAGGCGACGACTTACAACCGGCTGGCTACCGTATCTGCTGCCAGGCGCAAATGGCCGTGGCGTATCACACCGCAGGCGAACTCCTCGACTTCCAATCCTTCAACAACTATTTCTACACCGACTTCCAAATCATGTACCGCATCGGTCAGCCCTCCCTCCCACTCTCCCACCGTAACCCAGACTGCTTCAGATCCCTGCGGAGCGACACTGACCGCCTCACCGCAGTTCCAGTGGCTAAAGTCAAACCAAGTCGTGGGGAACGGACTCCTCGAAACCGCCGACCGCAACAACCCGATGACGTGCACTTGGAAGATCGAGGCGCCCGCGGGATCGAAGCTCCTCTACGCGGTGAACTTTGTGGGCTTCGACGGCAACAACTCTGCGCTGTGCTATTGGGACTGCTGGTACGGCGCCGTGGCAATGCAGGGCGACCAGAGCCTGAAGTTCTGCTGCCAGCAGCAGACGAATCAACTCGTGAGGGTGGCGGGGAACACGCTGACCGTAGAGGTGACCAACATCTTCCGCTACACCGAGTTCCAGATCCAGTACGCGATCGGTAGGCTTGCCAAGCTACAGTACCCCTGACCGCGCTCTTCTTCAGATCCGTGCGCCAGCGTGACGACCAGCTGCCTGAACGGCGGCGTCCCCGACCCGAACAGCTGCGGGCAATGCTCGTGTCTTGCGGGATTCGCGGGAGCGGACTGTTCGGAGCGCGCACCGCCTACCGGGGGCGCGCCGTGGAGCTGCGGCACCTCGCTTGTCGCAAAAGACTACTGGCAGTGGTATGCCGATAACAATGTCGTCGGGAATGGCAGTTGGACGCCGCTGGACTCGGACAACCCCGTCCAGTGCACCTACTTTATTGTGGCTCCTGAGGGGAAGCGCGTCGAATACGCGATGAATTTTGTCGGCTTCGACAGCAGCGACAACGGCCTGTGCACGGGTGGCTGCGTGAACGGCGGCGTCGTGGCGCGTGGCCACGGGGCATTCTGGCAGCCCGAGGGCATTACCTACTGCTGCCACAACGACTACAACCAGCTACACACGAGTGGCACAAACATCCTGGTATTGCAGGCGTGGAACTCGCTCCGCTACACCGACTTTCAGATAGGATACCATGTTGTGTGATACCGCAGCTTGCTTTGTATCTTTCATAGAATAAATAGAAGCCCGGAGCAAAGAGACAAAGTACCGTTGAAAAGGAAAAGGTTCTCTAGCATTGCTTTCACGTGTTAGAGCAATGCTTTTGCAACCTAAAACGACAATTTAAGCAATCACTCTTATCCGTATGCCAACATAATCAATTCAATTATGTTCGAAACTCTCCTCTCTCGTGCGTTCCTCAAGTCTGGATGCTCTGTTCTCCGTAAAAGCTTCTTGATCGCTTCCCAAGCTATTCCAGCATTGCCTTCCAGCTCTGATGGACCTATCAGATCAAACGCCGGAAACGGAAAATGCGCCGGAAACACCGCTG
>MQUG01003731.1:0-15837 GCA_007213375.1 Steinernema feltiae | reverse complement strand
GAAGTCCATCACGACACGTTTCCATTCTATTTGCGGTAGACCACCGTAGTGGAGCGAAGAGAGAAGTCAATAAACTCCGGCAAGGAGTGAAATGTTCAGCTGATTTTTCGATTTTGCGATTTTGACGCTTAGAGCCGATGTAGAGATGCTTGGGCATCTAAAAAGTGAATTCTGAGCACAGATGACTGTCAACTAGAATGGATGATGGGATGAAAGCGCCATTCAATCGACTATTACAGTAGTGGACCGGATAGTTAGGTCCAAAGTCGGAAATCCATATTTTTAGAAACAATTTCGATCATTTTCCGTTCAATTTCAGCTAGATTTGCTGTCCAAATGCCTTCAATTCAGTCCAAAAATGGGCTTTCAGTCGTGAATCTTGATTAATCGTGCCTGCGACCTTCACGCCGAGCACAAAATCATTTCGATCACGTTCTATGATCGCCTCAAATTGCTCCCCTTTCACTCGCTCTGACCAGTGCAGCTCTTCTGTAACTACGGTATTCCATGTTAAAACGCTTCGCTTCGTCACGCCAACCCCAACCAGCCCACCACACACAAAGACGCCTTCCATTTACCCAAATCGACGCAAAAAACCGCGCGAACCGATTTATCTCAAAATGTTTCCTTCCTTATCCGTCGCGTCGCTCGCTCGCCGCCGCAATTAGTTGCGCTCTTACACCACAATCCGCGTGTAAAAATCGCCTAAAACGGGGCGGTCGAGAGGGAGAGAGCCGACCGGTTCGCGCGCGTTGTTTTGCGCGGCGATCGCGCAGCTGAAGACGCGCGCGCGATCATTCGAGTTTTCCAAAATGTCTTTTGATCGTCCGGCTCTCCCTCTGCGCTCCATGTGTTCGTCGATGTCGTCGTCGTTTGCCCCCTCGAAGTTCGCCCCGTCGTCGATGATGTACTGGTCCGAGGCGAGAAAACGACTTTCGGTGGGTTAATTCGCCGCTTGATTTGATTAAGACGAAAAAGGGCGAAGAAGGGTCAGAGGAGCACGAGAGGAGCACAGTTTGGGGTGACGATCGATCTGTGGAGAGGAGAGGGAGCAAGGGGAGAGGGGAGGGAGAGGAAGTCGTTTGCGGCGTTTATGTCCTTTTTATTGCAAAAGTGATTTCCTGATCTTTGGTTTTTTGAGAGTACGGTAGCATCATGCAGTTGGTGAGAGTTGGTGGTGCGATACCCGAGTTTTTGGGTCTTTTAGGGATGAGAATAAGGTCTAAGTATCAAAAAACGTAATCAGGCTCGTTGCAAGCATCCATAAGAGTGTAATAAAATTCCAAAATGTTGTAGGCAACAGCTGACGCGCGACGTTAATCGTGCCATGACCAACAAATTAGCCCTGTTGCTGATGGAACGGCGTCGCACGTCGTCACAGCTGTTCTCTAGCAAGCTACAGCTAGCTGGTCTTGGCACGATTCAGCTCAGTCTACAGTTCAACAACGCTTTACTCTTGAGCGCGACTGCTGCGAGATCAAAATCAAGCGTTTTCCCACACAATTCATTTCCAAAAGCTCGTTTCTGTCGTCTTTCAAATCTACAGCATCAATTTTAAAAATCGCACCTTTTTCAAGACCAAATCGAGACGTTCTGATCGCGCTACAGTACCCTCCTCCACCAACACACCAGCCAACAAATCAACGATCAACTTCACCGAAAGTGTCAACTGCGCGACGAAACCGTCGTCATCTGCCGCGGAGCAAAGAACACCGAGCGCAATAAATTATTTGGCAAAGGAACCGGCCGCGTTTTTGAGTTCTTAGGCAGTAACCTGTCCACAATGAACGCACCCACTCGATCACTGTCGGCCTATTTGTTCCTGTTGCTACGGTCGCAGCGCGAAAAAGTTCGTCTGATTCGCCGAGCGAACACCGCCGCCGCCGCTGACATCATCGCGCTTGGTTAGGGCATAAACACACATAAATCGTGATTTTGCTGCGCGCGCGATTTCACGTCGCGCGTTTTTGTTGATCAGGCGACCGTGTTTGTTGTTTTGATGCGTCAACGAGAGGCGAGAGCGCGTGCGGAGGATGATTTTCGATGCGCAAACGATTTGATTGAGTTGTGCGCTGAATCGAGAAGACGAATTGAAGTTCAGAGATGTTGGATTGCGAGCGAAATTTGGGGTTTGGTTTGAGTTTCGATTGCGATTTGATACGTGTAGTCCTGAGGTTCACAGCACTGAAAGTCCAAACAAATACGAAAATAGTAGAATCGTAATGATGAGCACAAAGGTTTAGTGGTAAACATTGAGTCAGATCGCCGATTGGCCGCAAAATATGGCCATTTTGAGCCAAGTCCAAGCAAATACGTGAATATTAGCACCAAAGGGTGCAGAATTCACCAAAAAGCATTGAATGTCGAGGTCAAATGGTCGTTTTGAGCGATTCTGAAGGTTGCAAAGAGATCCGCTACCCCTACTTACCATTTGGCGTGCAAGAATGAAGTGATTGCTCTGAAATAACCGTAAAAACGGTCGAAATCACCTTCCTAACAGCCAAGTTGTTCAATTTGGTCAGCAAATCATCAATCTGCTCGCTCTCCTCCCTGTTTTTCCTTAATTTTGTGTATTGTAGGATGTTCCAAGGTGATTCAGAGTGGGGGAACAAGCAGCGCGGTTGTTTGTCGATTCGAGAACGATTTGATTGATTTGTTTGTTGAATAGAGCGGACAAGGCGATCTATCTTCCAATCAATTGATTGCCTTCGATTCTACAGTATCCGCGCTTTGGTCTAAGCAAACTTCTGTACAGGTCGCAAGTGTTAGGGGGAATTTGAATGCTGAGGATCCACTTGGGAGCCAAATCTTACATTTCCTCCCAAATCAACTGCTTCCGGCGTCTTAAACGCTCTGAACCGCCGTAATTCCTGCTCTCCGCGTCGTTGTAAATTTCCATTAGAACGCCAAGGTGCCAGTATTATAGTAAACAACGCTATTTGTCGCTCGACCACCTCTCCAGGCGAGCTTATGCCGCTCCTCATCCGCTCTTATCGCTTACGCTAATCGTGTCGCGTCCGGTTTCGCCATCAATTATCTCCTTAAAGGCTCTCGTAAACGGTCATTTGAGAGAGCATCGATGCGCTCTTCTGCCGCGCTTTAAGTGGCCGATTGATTCAAGTGCGCGGGAGTTCCTTTGTTGAGAAATCTAAAAACCGCAAAATTGAATTTTTGAGGCCTGAAAATCAAGGGTTTTGGTCAAAATGTCAGTTTGAATGCTCTCTGTGAGGGTCTTGAAGGTCAACTCTCCCACCAAAGACAATCAAATCACTCTAAACACCGCTCTTCACGCGTCTCGAGTGGAAAACTCCAAATTGACGCGTCGTCAGGTCGGAACGGTCCTCTCCGCGCCTCTCCACGCCTCCAGTCACGCTCGCCTTTCTTCTCCTTTCGCTTTTGAATTCATCGCTCCATACATAACATATTCTGCCGCCTGGCCGCCGCCGCTGTCGCCCAGCGACAAACAACGAGCGCCGCCGCGTATCGATCGTCGCGGGACCACCGCGGTCGCCGGAGGTCAGTCGGCTGCTGACTGCAGCGATACTGCAACCGCCGCCGCCAGCAAAGGAGAGACGAAGAACGGACGGACAGTTGTCCTCTTCTCCGCTGCAGCCTCCGTTGCTGTGGCTGGAGAGAGCGAGCGAGAGAGAGAACATTCGCTGTCGTTTGTCGTCAGCGGTGGACGCACCGGCGACCACGAACTGGTTATAATTGTGTATAGTTAGGCGGTTTATCGCTTTTTCGGTTTTTACCGCGTTTGATGTCACTGAGAACGGTTCTGCAGACGATTTGAACTAATTAGTGCGCGTTTTACGAGCTGAAATGTCGCGTTTACGAGCGCAGTTGGCGACATCGATCTGTTGAGGAGGTCGGAAATTCAATTTTGTTTGTTGGATCTGTTTTGGGGCTTTCGAGCAGCATTTTGACGATTGTAACATGGTGTTTTGCGTTCGATGAAGAGATTTGATCAGCAATGGAGGCTGCGGTCACCGCCTTTAACTAAAGACGAATTTTGGAACGTATTTTGGTTGATTTAAGAGCGTATTTACCGAAATTCAGTGCGATCAGGTCCTGTTTAACACCTAGAATTGCGCAGATTTGTTTTCCTTATATTTCCTCGAAATTTGCGCGTCGATTTGGCGGATTTTGGTGCTCCCAATTCTCTGTATTTCACCCTGAATCAACGTATCAAACGCCAAAACTGAAAGAAAGCATTTCCACAAACGTGACGACATCGTTCGTCCTTTGTTTTCTCTTCGGCCGCTTCACAAACGAACAAAAAGATGATCGAGCGCCGTCTGACGCTGGCTGCTCAGACGCGTCGTCTCGAATTTCTCTCAAAAAACTGGAAACATGTGTTCTTTGATGACGTGTTTGTAGGAAAATCGTCTGCAGCGTGATCTGATAATCTCGGAATTCGCCGCTTTTTGTGAAATTACACGATTAATCGCATGTTTTCATTGGTTTTGACCATTTCTATGCGTAATCCTTGATTTTGACTATTGTATTTACCGGTCTTTCGCTTAGTAATCGCAAATCGGGGGCGTTTAAGAAGGGAGGAACGCGTATCATTCGTTAATCGAAATTTTGCTGTTTGAGACCAAAACACGCACTGTAGTCACACCTTTCAGCCCTCTGAACGCATTGAAAACGCCCCTGGCGATCCTTAAAAACCAACATTCTACAAAACAATCGATGAACGAGGCACCGCGCTGTGTGTGGGCGTCGCCGTCGTCGCCACTCCGGCGGCGCTCTGTCAGCGCACAAAAATTCCTCGTATTTGCTTAACAAAATCGTCAATTCGCTGCCGCTTCCCTCCATCGTCGTCGTTATCTTCTTCCTCTCCTTAAACATCTTTTCCGCTTTCAGGTCTCGCGTTCCAACGTGTCGATCAATGATCCTGGCGCGAAACTGGATCCGCCTCGATCGCTCGCCATCCCCACGACTCCGTCCGGTCGCTGTGAGTTTTTAATTCTTCGCTTACGCGCTGAAACAAACAGATAATTCACGCGATAATAAAATCCGCTTCTAGCGCGAGGCTCCCGCGACGATTAACATCGATCGGGTGTCCGCTTAAGCGTGAGGCGCGCGTTGTTTCGCAACAGTTCCACATGCGCCCGTCTGTCTGCACGGATGAGTGCGTGGCGGGAGTGAGGAGTCTGTTGGTATTGATTTTTGAGTCGTCAAGTGCATGGATGAGGTGGCAGAGGAGCTCTTTTTGGGTCAATCCGGTTAGAGGTTCGATGACTGTTCACTTCTTGAGCGTTTTAAGAAGGTTTTGTTGCTGAAATTCAAATTTTAGATTACGATTTATGTGCATTGATTTAGCACTATTTCTGGCTTGTACCGTATCAATATCATTGATTTGGATGATTTTTTGAGTAGATTAATGAGATTTTACAAAAATTCAATCAAAAATCAGTTTTCATCCCAGTCATACGCGTTCTGGACATCAAGTAAACAGCGCGTTCCGTCAACAACGAACGACGCGCGATTGTAAAATTGTTTGCGACAACCGAATGATGTTTACTTGAGTCATAGAACAAGCAGAGATTTTTTGAGTTTCTCATCCTCCCGAGCACTTTAAAGCAAACACTGGAGGGAGGGCGAAGGAAAAAGAGGCGCATTCATGCATGCAGATTGAGTAGATAGAGATGACCGCGTTTTGGATCAGGCGTTTTTTGACACTTCCAATTGTAGTTTTGATCTGTTTTGCTCTATTTGTCTCCCGGTCATAGTCGAAAGCTCAGTTTCTATAATAGTGCTGTTGAAAATCAACGTTCCACTTTAACTGACCATGCTGCTGCTGCTTGCACACCTATTAGTCAGTCCTGCGGTCATTGCGCCCAGTTGCTGACTCAAATACACAAACGTTTGACCAAAACTGTTGATTCTTGGCTTACGTCTGTCACAACGCGTGTGACTCTCCTCAGACAGCGCTGTATTCTGTTGATTTGAAGTGAATTGAGCCGATTGAGTTCAAACGTGAGCAATTCGGGTGGAATCAGGCTTCGTCTTTAAACTTCCTAAATTCGAATTTGCATTCCTTGCGCAACTAGGTTTGCATTGGGCCTGTTTTCATATCAGTTTGCAGCTTCCTTCGATTAGGAACCAACGAACCCATTTCCACCAAAAACTTCGCAAGTTCGGTCGTTCTCTGGCCCTTTCAAAAAATGAACTTTTGAACAAACCGGTCCGGCGCTTCCTGCGTTCAACGAAGCCAATTCTTGATCTCATCAAATTTCCTTTTTGAAGTTTCGCGTCGAAACCATTCGATTATCCCAATTACCGCCATTAAATTCGATTTGATTTTCCACAAAAGAGAGCGACGACGCAATTACTTCTCTCAACACCTTCCTGCGGCGCTCGCGTATGGTCTCCTCCGCTCCAGGCGCGCACAGAGCTTAATGTGTACCTTTCGCGCTCTTCCCAGGCTCCGCTGCTGAGCAAATGGGGCCAAAAGCAAAAACTGCGCGAACCGGTTTCACAAACGCCTCTCGCCCGGAGCGTCTTTGTTCGAAGTGCTGAGAAGCGTTGGTTTGAGAGCGATTTTCGAGGGAATTGAGGTTACGGAAACCACTTGTGCTCCTCCTTCTCCTCGATTGGCTCCCGATACGCCGCTAATTGTCCTCGGTCATGAACTCGCGCGTAGCTCTGCGTGTGACGGTGCGCGGCGATGAAAACAACGTATTGATCTGTTTGATAGGGGAGGGAAAGCGGAATAATTTGATTTTGCTTGGTTTCAGGGCAGTAACTGGTGTTCTACATGCACTTTAATCTATTTTTGACATTTTTGTGCTTAGCAGATGGAGTCAACTTTAAAATGAAGCTAAAACGATGCTTTATAATGGGAATATCTTGGTTTTTAATAATTTCGAGTGGTAACACTTCATGAAACACGTCTTTTAACCCAAAATTGAATATTCGACTCGATTGTGTCTTTTTGAAGTTGGTATTTAAGGTTAATCATGATTTTCAAAATTTCGAAGGTCGCAGAGCCTCCACATCCACAAAAAACCGTTTACGTGCATCGCCAACACGATTATCATCAAAATCTTCGCTTCCCTGATTCAGCCTACAATCTCTCAATTCCCTGATTTCAGCGCCAACCTCGCTCACCTCTCCCTCGCCTCTAGCAAGTTCACCCGCCACGCAATCGCTCCGCAAACGACTCACCTCGGAGACGAAGATGAACTCGACGGACTCGCTGAACGGCGACTCCGTCTCGCAGCACTCGCGCTCGCCGATCGCGTCAGGACCACTCTCTTCCGAAGCGATTCTTCATCAACCGGGCGCGGACACCGACACCCCCCGTGGAGGGTCGTCCGTGAACTCGTCGCTCTCCTCTCCCTCGAGCGTCCGTCGTGCCGACCATTTCAACTCGCATCCGATGCTCCAGATGGGTCCGCCACCACCGCAGATGGGACACGGTAGGTGTTTTTCACGCATAAATCTGCATAAACTACAGTAACCCGTGAACGAGTGGGGGATTTGAATAATTGCCTCGGGCGATGGTGATAAAACGCTTATCGCGGGCGCTCGGCGACGAGTCGACCGTTTTCGTCATGTTGAAGATAGCGCCTCCAAAGAGTTTATGTACGTTTTCTCATCTGACGGGTTACTGTAGCTCTTGATAGAAATCGTTAAAATGACTGTTTTCGTCATGTAAGCCTTTCAGCTCAGAAATGGGAGCTGAAGACACCTTTTTAGGGTGCGCGCCATCCCCATTTCCAATCCTCCAGTGGCACTGTCGCTTTAAACATTCCATTAATTCCCGTTTTGCCATTCATGAAAACATGCGTGCATGCTAGATTAGCTGCAGCACCACGGCCCAGTCATCTCAGCTAGGCTTTCCCTTTAGTTAGTTTCAACGGATTTAGATCTCCAGTTCACCATGTTTTCGTGTTTTCGCATCTTCGAAGAGTTTAATCCTTCTAGCTGTTACGGTAAATTCGCACTTTCACCACAAAAGACCGGTTTTTTTTAATTTTGTGAATTTAATATCAAAAAGACATCGCCATCGGTTATTTATGACATGATTTATCATGAAAAGACAAAATTTTGTTTAATCGAGCTCAGCGGGTTGTAAGGTATCTTCAATTCATCAGAAACACGGACCAACCTAACCTTCATCGCCAACTTATCGGTCGTCGCCTCGCTCACCCCTATGCTGCGCAATCGCATCAGCGCAGCGGTGTGAGAGAGTGCAGACGATCAGAGACTGCAGCACTCTTGCAATGGCGGATGCTAGCGATGCCAATGAGCGGCTATGGTATGAAATCCGATGTTTCTTGAAGTGTAACTGTAGAAACTACGGTGAATACAATGAATTGGTAAAAGTAGTCCAGTCAAAAAGTTCGGCCAAGTGTCCAAAAAGACGCGTTTTTCGAAGCGTTCTGACCGCAAGTGAAGGTAACAACGGAGAATAGCATACTATGAGATTAGGAAAAGTAGCCCACTGAAAGGTTCGGTTATCCTCCTAACACGTTCTCTTTCAGGCTTCCACGTGCCCAATCAAATGCTTCTGGACCCCTCGACGGGTCAGCACTACATAGTCCCCTTCGCAGCCGCAGTATCTCTACCAGCCGGTCTACCTGAATCCCTCGCCCCATGCCACTCCGATCTACTACCAAGCGGCCGGCACCCCCGCCGGTCCCTTCCTCGTCACCACCTCGCGCGCCACGGGCGCCGCCGCCTTCATGATGGCGCCGTCGCCAGCGCCTTCAGTCACCAACTTTGGCTCCTCATTCAACGAGCAGCTGCTCCGACAGCGGAGCTCGACGTCGAGCAACGAGGTGCAGCAGGACGAGAAGAGCGAACCGGACAGCGGCTACTTCACACGCGGCCACGACTCGCGCATCTCCACCGAGTCGAGCAAGAGCGCCGAGGCGGTGCTCCTCGCGCGCCAGAAGAGTCGCCAATCGCCGCCCTCGCCGTCCTCCATTTCGCTGAATTCGAATCTCCACACTCCCACCACGACCAGCTTCGCCGCGCTGAATATCGGTTCGGGACCGCAGTCGCCGAAGAAGCTGACGCCGACGCCGATGTACGGCACGCAGCCGTCGTGGTGGGGACGTTCGGAGAGCGAGGAACGAATCGATGAAGAGTGAGTTTTGCGTAGAATTGGTAAAAGTAGTCCGCGCCCTCACAATCAGTTGACTTGTAACCTTTCACCTCAGTCCTTTCCATTGACATTCAGTAAAAGTAGTCTTTCCAGACACTTCCGCAAGTCACCGCGCCCCGTAGTCGCGCAATCCTCGCCGCCTCTCGCCACGAAAGAGTCCCACAACGAATCGCCCCGCCGACGCGGACGCAACTGAAACCGGTGCGCATGGACATCGACTTCAATCGTCCGGTAACTCCGGAAGCGACCGTCAAACAGGAGCCCAAAGCGCCTCGCGCATCGAACGCGACCGCGTTTACCGTATCCTTTGACGAGGAGGCGCCACCGAAGAAGACGACGCCGCCGAAGTCGTTGCAGGACGCCGCGCGCCAAAGCAACAAAAGTCGTCAGATGCTCCGACGCGTCCCGCAGCCGAAGGAGGCGATGATTCCGGAGAACTCGGTAACCGACCACGAAGACCCGAAACGCTACTTGCTAGCGAAGATGCTGCAAGGCAATGGATCAGGATCTGGTAGGTGGATTACTGTAGTAGTCGGTCTTGACACGATTTTTCAAAATTTGCATCTACAAATTACGCTTTTGATTATTTTGAGTAGATTCAGCTGTGATCAATGAAGTTGTGCAACCTACAGTAACCGAGCGCATTTTCAGAGCTGATTACGGTAGCCGGCAACTCTCTGTCGACCCAGAAACGCGACGTTGACACGCTCAGCGACGCGGGGACCTACGTGGTCGACGAGAAGGACTCGTTCCACTTGAAACTGCCAATGAAGCAGTTGGACTCCGACGACGACACCGCGACTACCGTATCCTCTCGCTCGGACTCGTCCTCCACGGCGGCGAGACGTCCGCCGCAAGGAATGTTCCTGCCGTGCACCTCGACCACCGATCTGGCGCCGCCGCGCCGCTCCATCGGCGCCGACGCTCGCGCCATCAATACCTCCTCCTCGCAGCAGAATCGCGGCTCCCGCCGCTCCGAACTCCCGCCGCCTCGACCTACCGTAGTGACGAATTCCGCGCCAAGACCGTCGCAGCCGAGTCCCGCAGCGCTGAACGCGAACTTCAGGTAACCGATTTCGCGTCTCCGTTTGTTTCCGCACTCGCGTGAACTTTTCTCTCTTACAGGCAGTGTCGATGCCACAGTGAAACGTGAGCCAATTCACCATTTTCTCAGTCTTAAACACACACACAAATCAGGGTGGTCGCTTTGAGACCCAACCGCCGTGGGTGGTCGGGTCTCTTTTCCGTGTTTTCTTCGTTTCTGTCTGAACTCATTTTCTCTCGCATGACCGAAAACCGCATGAATTCTCCCTTTTGTGTTCGTTCGTCTGCGTGTGTGTGTTCTATTTCAATCGTCGGCTACCGTATCCGGATAATACTCATCGTATTTTTCGTTTAGACGTGGCGATGGAGGAAGATACTCGATGTCGATGGGGAAGAAGGCGGGAAACGTCAGTCCGGGTGCCGCGCCGATCAGACCGCCGTTCAGAGCCGGATTGGCTTCGTCGAGACCTCAGGTAAACGTCAGAACGCCCGAATTTAACGTTTTTTGGCTTTTTTCAGACCTCCGCTGCTCCTCAACCACCGAAAGACAGCGCAGAGATGCAGGGTTGGCTGCGCAGAAAGGAGTACAATCCGATGAAACAGGCGGCCGAAGGCCAGAAGAAGATGTGCCAACTGAAAGCGCGGTAAGTACCGTAATCCACAGTAATCCCAGCGTAGACTTCTCACTAATCCACTAACACTTTCACTTTTCTGCAGTCTCCTTGACTTAGCCGACGGGACGCGTCACATCGAGTGAGTTTAGTCGACCGATCCCTGCACGCTACCGTATTCGCTTATTTGCTGCATGTGTTCGATTTTTGCGCCCTATTGTGTTCGAGAGTACTGTAGCTTTGCATGAAACTCGTTCTCTTCAGAAGCGACAATTTCGTCAGCAACCGCTCGATCTCATTCCATCACGGAACAACGCCCAGCTACAGTGGCGCTAATGTGAGTACTGTATGTGGGTTACGGTAGTGTAATGGTGGATTTTCAGATGAATAACGATGTGAGAACCAAAGAAATTGTGGATTCGCGATTCCAGTCGAAAGACGACAGTGTCAAGGTAGTATTACGGTAACTCCATGGATTACGATTGATTACGGTATTTCAGAATTTACAAGATGTCGAGAAAGCAGTTGATGAGCTTACTGTAAAGTGCAATAAGAGTATCCAACTCATAAGGTAGAATACCGTACTCCGCGAATACGGTATTTACAGTACCCCTTGCAGATGCTCAAACCAGGGCCTCTCGGACTCGGTTGAGAACCTACTGAAGAGAGCCGTTGACCCGTCAGCGTCGCCTTCGGCTCCCGAGACGATCAGCAATCGTCTCGACCGCCTGAATTCCACATTCGACGCGATCCAGAAATTCCTCGAAGAGCAGCAGAACTCTTCGCCTTCACGCCAAATTCAACGTCCCTTCGGCAGCGGCTTCCGTAGCCGCCTCGCCCAGCAGCAGCCCAACCACCGTAGTCCGTCGGCCGGCAACTCACGCGGGTATCCGAGAAATTGAATTGTTTTTGAGTTTTGCAAAGTCGAGGAAGAAGAAAGGTGCCTTTAATTCTATTCGAATGATGACAAATGAATGTTTGTATAGTGTTACGTGTTATTGATTACCTTGTTGCAGCGGTAAAGCTATTTATTTGCGTCTTGTGGGTTACGGTAGGCCGACCGCAAGACAAGTAAGGCCGCCCGCCGATGCCGAAGCTTACTGTAGCGTCCTAGTGAACCTATCATCAGTTTATTAGGAAGCTCGTGTAAAGTGTACAGAATGAAAATACGCATCGCAGCAGCTCAGAACAGACCTTCAATGACTCCAGTCTCAGGATCAATGTCCATATCAAAGAAGCACGGACGCGTTGAGAGTCCCGGCATCGTGGTGATATCTCCACACAGCGGGTAGATAAATCCAGCGCCAATCGACGCCCAAACATCGCGAACCGGCAGCGTGAATCCGGTCGGCGCGCCTTTCAGCTTCGCGTCGTGCGACAACGACAAATGCGTCTTCGCCATGCAGACCGGCAAATTCCCGAATCCCTGCTTCTCGTAGATCGCGATCTTCTTCTTCGCGAGCTCCGATAGCTCGATTCCGTCTCCGCCGTACAACTCTTTGCAGATTTTCGTTATTTTCGTGGTGAGATCGTCGGAGAGCGGATAGAGGAACTTGAAGTCGGTCGGCTTCTCGCACGCTTCGATCGTCGCTTTCGCCAACTCGACGGCACCGGCGCCACCAGAAGCCCAGTGGTCGGACGTCACTCCCACGGCGCCGTATTCCTTCGCCTTCTGCTTCAGAAGCTCGATTTCCGCATCGGTGTCGTTTGCGAACTTGTTCACGCACACAACAACCGGGATTCCGAATTTCGTCGCGTTTTCGATCTAAAATGATAATTGATAAATAGGAAGCTACCGTATCTCAATTACTTGTTTTCGTAAATTCGAGTCGCATCCCCCACGAAGGAGATCGAGATTCTCGTTGAGGTATTCGTGAGCCAAAGGAGCTCCGGGAGTGACCGGAGGTCCGCCTCCGTGCATCTTCAAAGCGCGAACGGTGGCCACAAGGACGACGGCGTTAGGCTTCAGACCGGAATAGCGACATTTGATGTTGAAGAACTTCTCCATTCCAATATCGGCTCCGAATCCGGCTTCCGTCACAACGAATCCTTGTTCGCCGACCAATTTGAGCGCGATTTTGTCCGCGAGAATAGAACTCGCTCCAAAGGCGATGTTCGCAAAGGGTCCTGAAGACATGGGCGGTCAATTAGCGGCGACCGCAAGTGAAACAACTCACCAGCATGGACAAACACCGGAGTTCCCTCGAGCGTTTGCATGAGGTTCGGGCGCACCGTATCCTTCATTAGTACGGTCAACGCGCCTGTGACTCCGACGTCATCCGCGGTCACCGGGTTTCCGTCCTTGTCGTTTGCAACGACGATCCTCGCGATTCTATCGTGCATGTCTTTCAGACCCGTGCAGATTGCAAGGATCGCCATCAGCTCACTGCCAACAGAGATGACGAATTGAGTCTTGCGGATGTGGCCCTTCTCAGCGGGTCCATGACCGACTTCGATGCTTCGAAGGAAGCGGTCGTTCGTGTCCACCACTCGACTCCAGGTAATCGTGTCGGGATCGATGTTGAGGCGAGCGAAGCGCACGCGCTCGTCCGACGTCAAATCGTTCGCGTCCTCGGGCACCTTGATGTTCAAGCGCTCCAAGCGGCGCTTTTGAATCGCAGAAAGCTTCCGTTTTCCAGTTTTGTCCTTGGGCACGAGGCGGTTGAAGAGCGCTTCGTCCGGCTGCGTTGATTCGTGGAACATTCGGGCGTCGATGGCGGCGGCCATGAGATTGTTCGCCGCGGTGATAGCGTGGATGTCGCCGGTCAAGTGAAGATTGAATTCCTCCATCGGAATCACCTGTGAGTAGCCTCCACCAGCGGCGCCTCCTTTGATTCCAAAGATGGGGCCCTGCGAAGGCTGGCGGACACAGGCGAACGCGTTTTTGCCCAGATGGCCGCACAGTGCTTGGACCAAACCCATGGTGGTCGTGCTTTTGCCTTCTCCGAGAGGCGTCGGCGTAATCGCTGAAATTACGTGCATTAATTCGTGAATTTACAGAGCCACAAATACCGGCGACAAGAACGTATTTTCCATTCTTCTGGTGCTCCAATCGCTTCAACACATCGAGCGTCACCTTCGCCTTCTTCTGTCCGTACAACTCGAGTTCGTCCGGCTTGATTCCGACCTCCTTCGCGAGCTCCTCGATGAGTTTCGGCTTTTGCGCTCGGGAGATTTCAATATCCGACGGCACGGGACGCTGAAGCTTCGCTTCGAGGATGTTGATCTTCCACGCTTCAGCCATGATTTCAGTTTTGAGCAATTTCTGAAAAGCACACATCATTAACGAGACGCTCACGCGATTATCAGCGCCGCTCTGCGCACGCGATAACACTTTACAGCAGCGGAGAGAGTGATGCGAAGCACCAAACGCCATCGAATGTTTTTACATTTCAGGAAACAAACCAGAAATACAATACAAACAAGTGTATTCGGCATCGATCGATCGACGCCGTCGTCGTCGTCGCCACCGCTGCAGCACTTTGCTGCACATAGAAGGAAAGCACGCAGCCTGATTACAACACAGGCATAGCAGGACGGCCTTGCGCGTGAGCAGATCGCCATCGTTTCTTTGATGTCGAGACCATAGAGCGCACAGAGAATGAATCAAGTGGCAATCTTATCTTTGAAAATCGTCATCTTTCTGGTTGTTCTTCGGTCACTTTCGCTATCAAAACAACTACAGCGAACGATCTCAAAACGTAGTTCTAGTTTTGATCTCAGAAACGCTAGGAAGCGCGTCCACCATCACATGTTCTGCGTTCATTCGTCCGCGGGGCATGAGCGAGAGGCGACCAGGGTACATTAGGCGTCAAAACGTTTTCGTGGAGAAGCGCCAATTATTTCAACGAATCGCTGCAGTTTGATCGATTGCATTGCTTATTCGGAAGGAAGTGCACGCGGTGATTCCAAGAATAACCAGGAATTGGAGTGGTCAAAAAAAACTTCCCCGCAACCTGAAAATACTCAATTCGCATTCAACTCCTTGCTCGGAGGCGACGTTCCACGATTGCTTTGTCTCCGAATAACCGAAAATCAAGCAAGTTTTATAGAAAAATTCGAGAAATGGCACGCGAACAGCGATTAATACTCTCGTGCAACGCCGACTCTGCAGAAAATTCGAGAAATTTCGAAATCAGACGGCAAATGCCAACTCGTCGCTGGCCGATCAGACGACGCGCAGATTGGAGGCTTCAAAACGCGGCCGGGCGAGCAGAAGGACCAAGCAGCAGCAGCAGCAGCAATGGCTCAATCCGTTCCCCCAGGAGACATCAACACCCAGCCCGGCACGAAGATCGTCTTCAACGCCCCCTACGATGACAAGCACACCTACCACATCAAGATCACCAACGCCGGCGCCGTCGCATCGGATGGGCGATCAAGACCACCAACATGAAGCGTCTCGGAGTCGACCCTCCCTGCGGAGTTCTGGACCCCAAGGAGAACGTGCTGATGGCCGTCTCGTGCGACTCGTTCGCCTACGGACAGGAGGACACCAACAACGACCGCATCACCATCGAGTGGACCAACACCCCCGATGGCGCCGCCAAGCAGTTCCCCGCGAATGGTTCCAGGGAGACGGCATGGTCCGCCGCAAGAATCTTCCCATCGAGTACAACCCTTGATTGATTGTGTGTGTAATGTCTTGTGTCAATAAAATGATTATGTATCCTTGTTGTAGTGTGTCAATGTTAGCATCCTCTTCAGCTTGTGCACTGCGTTGGATTGGAGGTTCGGTCGCTTCGTTGCGCCTACAGTTGTTGGCAATTCTCACAATCAAATATTTTTCGAAGCGCTTGAGAACGTCGGATACTTGGGAGAAGCAGAAGCGCGTCGCGCTTCAAGTACTCTGAAGTCGAATCGAGGAAAGCGATCACGGTCTGGGAAGAGAGATCGCATTCTGAAATCCCCGATTCAGCAGCTCGTCGTATTGCCTCGCATTTCTCTCACGACTGAAACCGCTGATTCGACGGTGCATTTTCTGCTTGACTGACGACGGAATCTGCTTTCCCGCCCAAATCCGGCGAAATCAGATGACTTGTTGGTCCTGGCGCGGAG
>MQUG01003730.1:0-14431 GCA_007213375.1 Steinernema feltiae | reverse complement strand
CAACTACAACAGTTACATGAGTGGACCGAAAAACGATATGGGAGATCCAACTGTTCACTCTTTGTATCATCTTGAGCACAATCCGAAACAATGACCAATGAAATCAAAAAGATCAAAAAACGCAATATTCCTAAGATTGACGACAGCCGATTGGACGAAGGCTACCAACAAACGCACATCGACGAGATGCTCAAAAGCGAAATGGACCACCAAAGAATCCTATCATGATTCAGGAGTTTTTGAACATGTCGAGGGGTTCAATAAGAGATCTGACGTAAAAAACAAATGAAATTTTTTTTATAAAACCTACATTTTCAGAAAAACTAGTCGTCACCTGGGCTAAAACTTTAGCTCATATTGCTGTGTCATCAAAAGAAGAATGGGATGCAACATTGTTTTTGAAAATGGACAAAATTAAAGATGTTCCTTGCTTGGTGGTTACAAAACTGGCAGCAAAACGTCTGCTCAAGAAAACGAGAGCTTACACACAGGAGCAGTACCATCAAGCCGTCAACTTGGAATTTTGAATGGCTGGTACCTTAACTTCACCAAAGGTTAGTTTACTTTGCTCAGAATCACACCATTGAGGATGAGTTTAGGATGGTCCTCGATTTGCTAAAAAGGATGTGATTGACTACTACTATTCTGTCTCAACCCTTACGTTTGACGATATAGAAATGTGGATTTTGGCGGAGGTTGATGGAATCTTTTATCAAAAACATCCGTTTGCAACGATTGGGGTATTCAGGAGATATTGGGAACAAGATGAAGCCTCGCTTTTTGAAATTAAACTCAAAGAAGCGATATATAGGGTGGGACAAATGCAAAGCTTACTATTCCGGCGTAGAAGGGTTTATCTTAAGCGACAAGCGTGCTATTGACATTGTTGCGGACGGAATTCCGAAAAAGAAAAGTGTCAAACACATTGAGAAATCAAACAGACGTGGTGATTTCCATTGGATTTACACCAAAAATCTAAAAAATGAGACATTTACCAATTTCTTCATTTTGCAATTTTTGGTGTAAATCCAATGGAATCACCACGTCTGTTTGATTTCTCAATGTGTTTGACACTTTTCTTTTTCGGAATTCCGTCCGCAACAATGTCAATAGCACGCTTGTCGCTTAAGATAAACCCTTCTACGCCGGAATAGTAAGCTTTGCATTTGTCCACCCTATATATCCGCTTCTTTGAGTTTAATTTCAAAAAGCGAGGCTTCATCTTGTTCCCAATATCTCCTGAATACCCCAATCGTTGCAAACGGATGTTTTTGATAAAAGATTCCATCAACCTCCGCCAAAATCCACATTTCTATATCGTCAAACGTAAGGGTTGAGACAGAATAGTAGTAGTCAATCACATCCTTTTTAGCAAATCGAGGACCATCCTAAACTCATCCTCAATGGTGTGATTCTGAGCAAAGTAAACTAAACCTTTGGTGAAGTAAGGTACCAGCCATTCAAAATTCCAAGTTTGACGGCTTGATGGTACTGCTCCTGTGTGTAGCTCTCGTTTTCTTGAGCAGACGTTTTTGCTGCCAGTTTTTGTAACCACCAAGCAAGGAACATCTTTAATTTTGGTCCATTTTCAAAAACAATGTTGCATCCCATTCTTCTTTTGATGACACAGCAATATGAGCTAAAGTTTTAGCCCAGGTGACGACTAGTTTTTTCTGAAAATGTAGGTTTTATAAAAAAAAATTTCATTTGTTTTTTACGTCAGATCTCTTATTGAACCCCTCGACATGTTCAAAAAACTCCTGAATCATGATAGGATTCTTTGGTGGGTCCATTTCGCTTTTGAGCATCTCGTCGATGTGCGTTTGTTGGTAGCCTTCGTCCAATCGGCTGTCGTCAATCTTAGGAATATTGCGTTTTTTGATCTTTTTGATTTCATTGGTCATTGTTTCGGGATTGTGCTCAAGATGATACAAAGAGTGAACAGTTGGATCTCCCATATCGTTTTTCGGTCCACTCATGTAACTGTTGTAGTTGGTAGAAATTTGAAATTCCATGGCAATGTTTCTGAAAGAACAAGTGCACCATCAGTCATGTTTCACGGACTATTTCAACGAATATGCAATAGCTTGACATTGAACGAATAGTTTAAGAAAATATTTTAAATTGTACAAGGTGTCCTGCTGACATGCCCAGAAAACAGTAAAAATCAGTGAGCGGCCGAACTAGTCGTGAAGAGTCTGAACTGAGATGACGCGACGTTTCGAAAGTTCCAGATGGTTCCAGATGATTCCAAGTACAGGCGCCACCGACAAATATTAGAATGAAAAGCAGGCCAGAACGCAAACAAACCATCTGCGACTATGACGTTTTTTTAATGCTCACTGTCATAGCGCTGATTAGCGCAATCGCTGAGATAGAGGACCCGCTGTAAATTGATTAGATGTGTCACATTGTGCGGGAGTTTCGCCGAATAGAAGAAGAACAGGATAAAGATGCGCCGTAATCTGTCAAAGGCGAAACAGCAAAAGCAGCGGTTTGCCAAAGCTCATTTCAAGTGTAAAAAAGTACAGTACGAATGTATAGACTGTTATTATGACCAACAGTATGACCAGCAAATCAGTCCCATTGAATAAATAAAGCCCATTTCAACCAACTAGAATCAAGGCAACAACCAAATACAAGCGCAACACTCATTCCCGTTTTAAAAGAATTTCGAAAATTGACACCTCTTCTGTTCTGTTCTCAGGGAGAGCGCCAAAGACAATCGAATCAATCGTTTGCGTCACACACAGACCGTTTGCTCGTTCAGTGGTGATGTAAGTGCGTGTCGATGATTCACGGCTTCCTTTAAGGGACCGCTGCTGTGTGTGCAATAGATTACGATTCTTCAACCGTCAATGAGAGGTGCGTCGCCGTAAAATGGTGACAAATAAATAGGGTTATCGTGTTGGGACCAGAGTTTTATAATTTGCATGTGAATCGCGCAATTTCAAACTAACTTTACTTTTTTAGAACGGCTTTGTGACAATTATTATAAAACAAATCCAACTGCATGGATTCGAATTCGCGCGCAGTTATGTACCCAATGCAAACGTCCGTTTTCAATGGAAAGTGCCACATTCAGACATATTTTGATAGCAGATGCAAGGAAAAATTCTAGCGACATACGGTTTTTGAGCTTTTTTGGTTTGCGTTGCTTCAAAATTTTGGATTAAGGGGTATTTTGCCTCACAATCGTCAACCACAGCCTAGACGTTAGGAAATTCACGATTCCACCTGAAAGAACAAAATTCCAGGTGCCCTTTTAGTGTAAAAGGGTAAACAAAAGTTTGAGCGAAGACCGTAAAGCGAGGTTTTTCTTTTCAGTAGAGAGCTTGACGATCGTACTATCGTCGTTTGCGCTAACGGCGCTCCATAAGCACTTGGTAACGCCGGAAAAGGTACAAAGTCCGGACATCAGTGTTTAACTAAAATAAGTGTGTTTTTCACAACAGAGTCCACTAAACACACGTTGATAAGAACATAGGATCACAGCGCTCTGATTATTCTACCGTGTTTCAAAAAGAGTCCGATTTGTATTCCGAGCTCTTTACCATCTCGTCTAAACAGTATTTAAATTTCAGGATGAAATTGGCATCACCGTTCTGATTTCTGAGTTGTTTTTTTACCGTTTTACCAAGTCGCATGTGAATCACGCAATTTCGCGACAAATTAATAAGATTTCAAACTTGGATTTTCGATTTTGTGTCACTTTTGAGTCCTCTATGATATGTGACCGATTGGCCCGCTGCTTCACTCATTCCCTTCAGGTTTTGAGGACAAAAGAGCGGAATGTCATAAGATTTCCAAAAATCAAAAGATTCAAAACACACGTTTACTTAACAAAACAACAACAAACTGCACCGGGCAGAAAACAGAGCATCGCTGATCTACAATCTTCTAGCCGCATTCTTCGTCATTCTTGTTGACAGAATTGCCTTCATCCAATTCCTGATCAATCTCAACCTCCTCCTCTTTCCACGTGTCCAACTGAAAGTACAACTTTCCGCTTTTCTTCGTGGCGTTGAGGTGTTTGCAGTTCGGATTCTTCTCGTAATAGGCGAAAATCTGTTCGAAGAACCGAACGATCAAAAGATTTCCTTTGAAGATGCGATGCTCGCTTATCAGTTTCAGAGTCGAGTTCATGGTGAGTTTAACGCGTGTCCCAGCTGGAATACCATTCGCGATGATATCGATTGCTCTGACTCCGCTCCAGAGACACTTGGTGGCGCCGGCAAAGTAGGCCGTCAGGCAGTCCAGTTGGTTGAAGTACTGTTTCAGTTTGATTTCAATGACAGAATTGCTGTCTAAACGATGATTTCAGCTATAAGATGAAGAAAGCCACTTACAAATTCCATCGATTTCGGCCAAAATCCACAACTTGACATCGCCGAACGTTAAAGTCGACACCGCCAGATGGTAGTCGACCACATCTTTCTTGTCAAATCGCGGGCCTTCGTTTGGCGACGTCAGATACCAGCCATTGACAATTCCAAGTTTAATGGCGTCTAGAAAGTGTTCTCTCGAGTATCCGTACGATTCTTGACTTGCAGCTTTGCGGGCGGGTTTTGTGACCACCAAACAACGAACTCCCTTGATTTCGTGAAAGGTTGCGAAGATTGTGGTGCCAAACTCCTCTCTTGTCGACTGGACGATGTGGGCCAAGACGTGAGCTCCGATGATGAACACTTTTTTCTGGAAATTGGAGTTTTTAATTCAGTTTAAATGAGCAAAATGTGCCCAGACAGTCTCAAATAATGACCTCGAAATGATCGCCATTGAATTTTCGAATTTAGACATGTCTAGTAGACGCCTGATTAACGTCTGTTCAAGAAGTGTCTGTTATTGTCAAACTGTCATAGACCAAGAGTTTCTTGCAATTTGGCGTGGAGAGAGATGGTGCGTCAATTCTTACGATTTTTACGCGCAAAAATAGCCTTAATTTGTAATAAAATCAACCCTATTCCTACCCCGTCTTCGTTGTTAAATTCCTCAATATGCTTGAAGAACTCCTGAATCCGAAAGGGGAAATACTGAGGCTCCATATCGCTCTTGAGCATCTCAGCGATTTCATGTTGCTTGTAGCCACTGGACATTCGCGTAAAATCGACTTTCGGAAGTTCGGTTTTCTCAATCTTCCTGATCGAATTGTTTATCGTTTCCGGGTTGTACGTTTCGGGATTGTAGGCGTGATGGTAGAACGACTGCACAATTGGAGCGCCAATGTCTTCTCTTTCGTAATTGTGGTAGATTATGGTGGAAATTCTATCTTCGTCATCCATGACTCGATCTGAAAAACGAATTTCAAGCCTTTCAAGCGGAATACTACTTCGTCACGGTTGATTCATTGAGCTGTAGCTATCTTCAAGACTATTGTGTACGGTTTCTGAACGGCTATCACGGTTATGAGCTTGGTGAACACACAAATTATCAGTAATTGTACCAACAATCGACAGACGACTCCATTACACATGAGGTTGCGCGTGTATTAAGACACTGCAGGGTGCGCTGGTAGCCTCAGGCTAACGATAAATAGTGACATCAAATGCAACCGTTCGATACGCGCGCTACTGAAGAACGATATCAACGCGCGGGCGTTCGACAAAATTGGTTGCGAAAACGTTCGGAACGGCCGATTATCACAAAATTGACAAATTTAATTGCTGTCACTACGCTTTCAGCCAGCCAAAACGCTTTCAAGCCACAGTAAATCGAGTCATAATGATCTGATAGAATAGCCACGAAAAGAATCTCTAGAGCCAGTGTTGACGCAGTTAAAGGCAACAAATAGGCAACAGATCGAGCCGCCAAAAAACAAACGATTTGAACTACCGGTATGTGCGAATCATTGATTGATAAGATAACGTCAGACGCTTCTGTGCCAGATGTCTATTTGGTGAATGAAAGAGAGCATCTCAAAGGGGCGACGGCGTGGAACTGGAGATAAACAATTTGAAGAGACGCGTCAAATCACTAATTGAGGTAAAAGTGAGCTTTTCCGTAAGAATATGGAAGGTGAGCGCCGATCAGCCACGCAATGCAACAATTAGAGACGCACCAGGCGCCAGACGCACCAGACGCAAAGCCAAAAGCGATCATTTGAATCAATCAACCAGTCGCGAACCGTCTGGCACCTAGGTGACATAAGCATCGACATTGGATACTCATTCATGGTTCCTTTCCACAAACCGCTTCTTATGGTACTTGCTACGCGCTTTACTGTGGCATAATGACAACGAATAATGACGTCATGTGTCAGGAATGTGTCAGGAGCATCAATTAATTTGTTTGTAACTTCTATCGAATTTAAATCAAATTTTTCACTCTTTAAGACGATTTGATCCTTGAAGCTTTTCAACCTTAATCACGCGTGTCATCAAGTCAAAGATAGCAGTTAACTTCTTTTTCCAGCCTGCTCTAAAACTCTAATCTAAAATGACGACCAAGTTTCAGAATGACAAGACGCTGTTTCAGAGTTCAAGCTCTAAGTTACTATTTTTCAGTTTGCGGCTGCCCGTATGGCCACATCTAATCGGTGATTTGCACACTCCGAGATGGAGCGGTCAATCGTGTCGGGACCAACAGATGCAACACGCAGTTGTGCATAAAATTGCGAATTTCTCACCTTTCAACATCAATTTATTGTCAATTTTTCCGTTCAGTCCACAAAAATGGACTCCCTGTCGCGCCTATTCTTCGAGGAAGTCGTCCACTTTATGGATAAACCCGATCGAGCTGCAGCGTCAAGAATCCCCCTATTTGCGCCCTCAATCGACCGTTTCGAGAGCAACAAATTGGACGTCAAGATTCAGTTTTACGACGGACACTTCCATTCGTTCCTTGATTTCCAAAAGAACGATTTTGGAGTGAATTTCATTGACAGGTTGGTTGTCGCAACTCCTAGGTATTGGGAGAAACGATCCACTATCAAAGTGCATCAGAATGCGGTCAGAATCCTTGGATTCAGAGCCCGAGAAGTCCGTCTTTGCTTTAATGATCAACTGGACATGAATCTGCTCGAGATTGTCCTCACCTTGAACCTGCCTGTCCATATTTTGAGCCTCGACACAGCGGAGAACAGCCCTGATTCAGAGACACTTGTTACGCTCGTCAATTCAATGCCCGCGAGTCTCCGGCACCTCGATTTGGGGGACAATTACGTGGGCGAGAGCACTCCGATCCTCGACCTCTTCTTCCAGCCCGCTTCCGGCATTCAGCACGTTCTGATGCATCAGGGCGGCTTCTCGCGCTGTCTCAAACGATTCCTCGAGAGCGAGGAAGTTCTACAGGGCAAGAAACTCTTTCAGAGCGGATCTCTACCGCCGTATCTTCTGTTTGACGCCTCATGCAAAGAAGTTGCGATCTACGGCTTTCCTCCTGTGCGAATCGGCGACTTTGACGTTCCGCGATGGATAGGACCGCACCTGCTGGTCGATGACGACCCAAAGCACGAGTTCCGGGCCTGCATCACTCCACACCCCTCAATTTCGGGATATTTCGCTTGTGTGATCTTCACCTGCGTTATCCCCCTCAACCAAACCGTCGACATCGAAAATTTTGCAGAAAACTGCACTCTGTTCTCGTTATTCTTCGCTAAATCGTAAAATTAATTGAAAATAAATGAGTTTCTCAGCGAGCGAGATAGAATAGTGAAATGGGTCGAGACTAACAGATGCGATCAACTACAGAAATTGATCATTTGGTCACCAGCGACCCACGCATTCTATTTTGAAAACAAACTCAACACAAATCTGCTCAGGATCATCCACAAGTTCACGCTTCCTATCCACGACCTCAGTGGAAAACAGCCTTAAATCAACGCTCTCTTCTTCCAGCGCTCTTCTGGCAATCCACACGGCATGATGCTTCAGACCGACCTCCTGCACTGCTCCAATCGATTATTCAAGGGCCCCCTGGTCCTACGAGGAAAGGAAAGAAACTGTTCTAAAGCGAATATGGGTCTCTCCTGTTCGACGCCTGATTTCGAAAAGTTCCGAAAGAATTGCCTGATCATTCGCCACGTCTGATGCGTCTTGTCCGGAGTAGCATGGGCAAGAAAATATCAAATTATTTTCACTGGATCGCCAAATCGTTTGACGGTTACATTTCGCTCGCTGGGCAGATGCGTTTACGCCAGCCGCGCTATTCAAATAATCGGCGTTCCCGCAATTTGTTGAAGTCGTTTGACTCAACGCGGCGGCGTTCCGCCACAATCAACCGACAACAAACTACAAATTTTCGTTCTCATTCTCTGGCGATCACAGTGACGTCATCGCCCCGCAGTGGAAAGTGGAAAGGAAAATCAGGAGGATCCAGCTGCGTTGCGTCATAAACAAGACTCGCTTATGTGCTCATGTCCTACTTTCCCTTTACATTCCCTAGCGACAAATCATGAATGAACTCAACACTTCAGCCATCACACCATCTCAAAGCAAAGTCTATATTGACAAATGACAAAATCAACATTTGAAACGAAACAACAACAACTACAAACAAACTGCACCAGGCAGAAAACCACTGAGATATCAACAACTCAAACTAGAAGTCGTTTGATTGGTCGCGAAGGCTGGCTGAATCTGCTTCAGTTCTGACCTGACTTCAGACCGTACGGCATTTCCAGCTGAAAAAACAGCGTGTCTGGTTTCTTTTTGGCGAAAAGGGACGTGCAAGCCGAATGATCCTCAAAGTAGGCGAAGATGCAAACCATAAATTCTGCAATTAAATTCTTGCCACGAGCAAGGAACTCCTCGTTGATCATCTTTGACGTTTGACCAAATTCAAACTTTACGCGTTGCGGCGTTGGAAATCCGCCCGCGGCAATGTCGATCGCTCTAATATTGGTGTAGACAATCTTAGGCACAGCCGAAAAGAAGGCTCTGCACAAGTCCAGTTGACTGAAGTGCTTCTTAACCTTGATTTCCACAAGATTGTCGCCATCTAAATGGCAAAGTAACGTGTGAATTGGGCAAAACTACCTACAAATTCCATCGATTTCCGCTAGAATCCATACTTTGACATCGCCAACATTTAACGTTGACAAAGCGAAGTAATAGTCCACAACAGAATTGGTTATCCTGCGTTTATAGTCCGCGTCACTCTAAATTGACAATCATTTGTGTTATTTTCAGCAAGTTTCAACCTTTGACGTTAGATGCAAGCCGACTAGAATTCCTAGTTTCCTAGCAAATTTCCAGTGCTGCTCCTTGTTTGCAGGCTTTTGGAGGCCGCCCTTTTTTGTAAGAACCAAACATGGAACGTCTCTAATAACTTGGGCAATCGCGTATATTGTTGAAGCCCAGTTGGGCTGTGTTAACTGCGCTACATGCGCCATGACATTCGCCCAGGCTACGACATGCTTAATAAAAAGAGGTAAATGTTGACAAGTTATCGTAAACATTGAATATACCCTCTTTGAATGGTCTCCGGTACGCTTAAACTCCGGAACGCTTTCAAAAAACTCTTGAATCTTGATGGGGCACCTCGGAAAGTCCATTTCGCTGCTCATCATCGCTTCGGTTTGGACTTTCTTTAACCCCTCCGCCCATCGCGTAAAATCTATTTTCGGAATTTCATTTTTGTCTATCGGGACGGGAATATTTTCCGAAGCGTCCGGGTCGAAGGAGAGACGGTAGTGCTGGACGACAGTGGGAGCTCCTATATCTACGGTAGGCAAAGTCAAGTGGTTAGTGGAAATACGAACGTTCCCCTTCCCCATTGTTCTGAAAAAAAAATTCGTTGGATGTTTTGGAAAGGTTATGTTTGTTTAAAGACCTAACTTGTCAGGACTGCGCTCATGAAGTTGGCTAAAACCAATTGAATTTTTCAATTCCAGACTCTAAGAGATTGCGTCAAACGATTTAATTTGACACCCATATTGTACCAATTGATTATTCTACTAAAAAGGCGCCAATCGTGTCAGCTATGAGGATGCGCAAACGCCTAAAGACGAAGACAATTGACGCTGGCTGTTGTAATCTGTGAGGGCGCGCTAATCAATTGATTAGACGTCTTGGAATCGTAGGAAGTGGTGACGAAATACAAAAGAGGAAGCGCCGAGGAACTGGAGAGAAACAACAGCCACATTGACGTTTGAGGTCAGCGCTGCATTTTGAGCCTGAATATGCTAAGCGCCGCGCCCCTGGAAAACAAACAAACTTAGTTAAAATCACGAGAGAAAGCTAAGAATAATAAAAGGCGAGGATTGAGGCGCCGTGCGCTTTATTAAGGATAGACAGCAACGCACAATAGACAGCGACGTTCAATCCAATCGGTCACGAAATTCATACAAAATTTCACAATAGCAGCGCTTCAAGGAAATTACAGAACGCACCGTTCTAGGTTGACAAATGAGAGAAGAAGAGAACGTGAGACACGTCTTAAATACTGAACAAACACACAAAAAAACACCGTTTCGTTTCAAATGTTCAAATGTCTCAGAAAGGGCGGCACAATTCGAATCACGTTCCTTCTCGCCGAATCCTCTCAGGGAGAGCGCCAAAAGCAAACATTCAAACTACCGAACTATCTGTTCGCTCGTGTCAGTGATAATGTGGATGCATGACTCATTCAAGGCTTCCCTTGCGCAGGCCGCTTCTGTGCCTCCAACAGCATACGGTACCTGCGACGCCGAAGCGAACTGTGTCACTGTAAGACCATAATTAAAGAACAGAGTGATCGTGTCGGGACCATATGTTAGTCAGACCGAGCTAGCGAGAGCAAATTTGGTCGTCACAACTTGAAGTGATTGGGACTTTCGATGCACAACCAGAATCTATCAGAATTCGAAAAGAATCGTTGGTTTCAAAGCTCGATAAGTTCACCTCTGCTACAGTAGCAAACTCAATCTAATCCAGAATCTTCCTGTCCACATTCTGAGCCGAAGCGTCGCGGATTGACCGGCTTTCCTTTGACCTTTGCGAATTGATGCCACCGAGTCTCCGTCACCTCGATTTGGGGGACAATTTCGCCCTCTCCACTGTTTCCCCTGATTTCTCGAGAGCGCAGAAGTCCTGGAAGGCAATGAACTGGCTTTCCGCCTGAGCGAATCGGGGATTTTCACGTTCCCTGTAGGATTAGCCGGCAAATCCTGATCAATGACAACCCAGTTCACGGCTTCCGAGCTTGCGTCGCCCAATTCCGCCCAAGCCCAAGACCCCACAATTCCGACACATTTTTCCTGCTCAGCGTTAGCTGAGCGATAGCCGCCTTAGCCACACACACCCTCGACATTAAGAAATTTGCAAAAAACTTCGCTCTGATCTCGCTATTATTCATTAGCAATCCGTAAATTACTCGCTTTAATTATATGATGCGTAATTACATATCCAAATCTTCCATGTCAAATTCTTCGACTTCATCGCTGGAACTGCCTCCCAGGTCGGGAACAACCTGAAATTTTGACCATAAATTGTACCTTATCGCTCCAAATGCCAACTTACATAAAACTCGATATAATTCTGCATCGTGTTCATCTGATTCGCGATGAACTGAGCTTGCATCATGCCTCTCTTGTCGATTCGCAGAGAGATCTTGTCACAGGAGTGCAGAGCGGGTACCATACGCTGGATTAGGGTGACTTTGTAGCTTTGCACGATCTCATCTCCCACAATCGTGAATTCATCTATTATTTCTGATGTGATGGGGATGGCAGCCTGCGTCATTGATTAGGCACTGAACGTTGAATGAGAGAGACTTACATTGACCTTCCCGAGCTCGCCAGCGGTCGAGAAATCAATCGAATCTTTGACAATTCTGATGGTCACGGTCGGGCTTGACTTGTCGAGGTCCTTAATCACGTCGAAGAGCACGTCAGGCTTCAGCCTCATCATTATCCGGCATATCACGTCGTCATCTTTGAACTCAAAGTCCAGTTTCTGAAACAGCGATCCTATAGCGACGATTACAGGCCGTGGCAGAGCCTACAGGAACGGAATAGTGCGTTCTGATGGAGAATTTCACGAGCATCGACTCGTTTCTTCGCATAAAGAGGACTTCCGAGCCTATGCATTGATAGGTCATGACCAGCGGGGACGTGTCCTCCTTGCCGAGGATCGATAGGCATTCCTGCAAGCACGAATGAGCGTTTAGAGCCAAAAGCAATGACTTACCAAGAGATCGGTCATATAAATCCGAAATTCCACTTTCTCATAGCCGGGCAACATTCTGAACTCGTTGAAATTCTCCTTCGCGATAAAGACGACCGATTGCTGGTAGCTCTCATCGTCGACGATGATCCGCAGCCCTGAGGAGCACGCTTCAAAGACGCAATACTAAAGGATTAGACGACGATAGAAACGTCGCTCTCAAACGCCAGCAGGCGTACCTTTCGAAATTCCACAGCCTTGACCAGCGGATACAGATCGCGCATCACGTTGTCCTTTTCGAAAAACATCAACGGAGGGCCTTGATCAACCTCTACGGCCACTGAATTACGCTGCAGGCCTATATCGCAGTCATCCATGTCCATTACGGGAGCGCTCGCGAACTGGCGATTCGCAGCGGGTTGTTCCTGGCTGCTGTCCGGGCGTGGAAGGTTGTGTAAAGACATCTGAAAGCGGAGCTGTAAGCACACGATTTGGGTAAAATCAAGAATAGAGCACGAATAAACGTGGATCGCGGAAGAGAGAGCGCCCCAAGCCGAGGAATATAGTTTATCGTGTGTAAAATAAAGTAATCAACATTGCAAAATATCAAGATTATGGGCCAGCCTGCTGCTGTTGTTGTTGCTGCTGATCTTTCAGCATCTCGTTGATCTCCCAGAACTTGCCGCGTTTCATCGTATCATACATCTGCTGCTTGCGCAAACGCCGCCGACGACGTCGCTGTGATACCGACTCGTTCGAGGCGCCCGGGGTACCTTCCGAACCTTCCAAATCATCACCATCGTCGCCTTCGAAATCGTCTTCGCCGAGCAGCGGACTCGATTCTCCTGAAGCGCGAGCTTCACCTGGATGAGGAGACGATGCCTGTTTCATCATTTGTTGCTCTTCCAACGAGAGGAATGAGTGCGGCGAAGCCGCAGAGCCTTGTTTCTTCATTTGTTCCTCCATCGCGAAGAACGAAGAGACCAGCGAGGTTTCGCCCGACACGAACGTCTCCGCCAATTCGTCGTGGCCATCGTCGTCCGACTCGTTCTTCTTCTTGCGCTTCTTTTTCTTCTTCTTCTCGCCCTTGTCGCGGTGCAGATCACTTTCCTCGTCGATGACTTGGAGCTCTTCCATTCGTTGACGCCTGGAATTTGTTTATTGAGATGCAAAAGCTCGATTTTTTAATATTAGAAATATTCCCCCCGTAGTGCCTGATTTGATTAAGCTCAGAAGCTCGAAATAAACTCAAAATTCGAGATAGAAAGCGCATAGAACAGCATTAAATAAACAGATATCTGCCCCAAATATCTAAACAACGAAATAACCACATACTTTTTAGGTTTTCGATCCTGCGAAGCGCGATGCACAGCAGTCACATAATGTCCCCGATCAATCGGGTATCCACGCGCCTGTTCAAACGCATTCAGCGCTTCATGAGAACTCCATCCCAATTTGTGGATCAAAAAATTGCACACGAGGTAGCCGGAGCGATTCACGCCATCGGTGCAGTGAACTCCGATCAGCAGCTCTGAAAAGAAACAATAAATATCGATGAATAAATCGATCAGAAAACTCACTGTTATCCAAATTCCTAGTCACAAAACTCTCCACAATGCTATTGAACGTCTCCACGAGATCATCGCGATCGGCAAAGCCTCCAGATGGACAGAAAATCTTCTCGTACTCGACCATCATGCCTTCCACGTCGCTCGGGTCGTAGTAGCGGTCAGAATTGGTCAGATCGATGACCAAACCCAGCTCCTCGTTCATCTCAGCGACCTGAATGCAGATTTTCGCCTAAATTTGCCTGAAATTCGCGCTTACCTTGCGGAATAGATCGGGAACATTGAAGCGCTGCGATCTGTGGACTTGCGACCACGCAAGCCGATCATTAATTGGCGTTTTGAAGACGAGGAAGCGCGTTTCTGGGATCACAGAGCCGATTGCGCTGAATTTCGTCCATCTACGGGGTGGAAATGGATGATTTAGGCGCGCAAATCACCGAAAACTCACTTTTCCGGGATCTTCGTGCTCGTTCTCACCATTTCGGAGCTGCGCGAAGCTGAAAAACACAAGAAATTGAGTTGAAACAGAAAATGCGCGAAATTCGAAAAAGAACGTTCGCATTTTACATCCATCTCGCGCATCGTGGCGAGACCATGAGCGCGGCGACGGCAAACAAAAACATAGGGAGCAACCGGAGTTGAACCGGTGACCTCTCGATCTGCAGTCGAATGCTCTGCCACTGAGCTATGCCCCCTCCTGACGTCACAGCGGTCGAATGTGCTGATATGGCGAAGCGACGCTGACCACACGCAGCGAGAATGTATCGAGATCGCGCGCAG
>MQUG01003729.1:0-12282 GCA_007213375.1 Steinernema feltiae | reverse complement strand
GCGTTGTGGAGTCGGAGCGCTTTGGACAACATTGTTGATTGCTGCTTGCGTGTTTTTCTCTGAAAATAGGCGTGTGATGGCTGCTGGCGGAAAGACAGAGACGAACGATGGCGCTCACAAACACGGCACAACCCGACAATACACGAGTATCGAGAGACGACCGCTCTGGAGACGCGACACACAATGAATGAGAGAAGCGAGACTTCTCCGTTGCTTATCACACATCTCAGACACGACTTTTATAGACATCTGGACAGGTAAGGAGCTCAAGCTCCGCCCCAATTCACGTTCAGACGCCAGTGCAGCTCGAGACATAGACGAGACTGACAGGTTTGCCAACTGCCGCCCCATTGGCCTAGTGGATAAGGCGTCTGACTTCTAATCAGAAGATCGCCGGTTCGAATCCGGCATGGGGCTGAGATTTTTTTATGCGTTTGCATTACTTTTTTTAGTGTAAAGCTGACTTGCCAATCATACCACGAAGATCGCAAAACCAGTTTACGATCATAGGGAAAAGTGCGACAGCTAATCGATCACGTGACACAGGAGAAGGAAGGCTCTCATGGGGAGAGAGCGGGCGAGAGTTTTAGGCCAAATATTCCTGTTTTTCACATGCCAACGAGTCGTTTTAGGACAAAAATAATATTTTTGTCCAATTTTGTATGTCCAAAGTCCAAAATACAACAAAATTTGCGGTTTTGGGCAGAAAAGGATCTTTTGGTTGATTTTTGGTCGTCTGTAGACGACTAGCGAGATGTCTAGACATGTAAAACACCGTTTGTCTGATTATATCAATTTTTGTTCAGGCATATGCTTGTCTTAAAGCTAACACTTTACTGCCTGTCTAGCTCAACAGTTAACGCCGCTGTCTTAGACCCCAGAGGTCGGTGGTTCAAAACCTGTTGCAAACCCTAATTTTTTATTTTCCAACCTTGAACTTCAAAACCCCAATTTTCGCGCGGAAAACGATCAATCTTGAAATTTCCCCCGGGTTTTCCTTGTTGTCTCTCAAGGGTTCAACAACCAAAATGTGCACTATACGTTTTAAAGTACACGTTCCGCGCATGCCTCACAGATCCATCAGATAAGCTTTTAAAGATGTTTTGACGTCGTTTCGCGTGACAAAAGCAATAAAATCAGATTCGCTGCCTTATCATATCACAAAATCGGGCACACAGCGCTCCACAGTTCTGTTTTTGGTGTGATCGCTGATTTCCGTCTTATCGGTCACAGCTGCAGAGGGAAGTGGAAAGAGAGACATGTGACCTTTAAGATCGATAGAAGTACAAAAAACGATTTGAAAGCAGAATCAGACAGAGAAACGGTCGTTTTCAGACACGTTCTGCGTTGTCTGTTCATTGCCGTGCTAGCTAGTTCTCTGTCTGGATGGTCACATGGTTAGCAACGTGGGCTATAAAACTGGATGTGAAGGGTTCAAACCCCAGAGGAGTCAAATATTTTTAGTTGTTGATATTTTGCATTCGAAATAGATGCCTGTAAACTGCAAATATCGTTTTAAACAACTGTTTTTGACCTTTAAAATGTAGAATTTCACAATACGCACCTCCAATGGGACAAAAGCAGCGCGTTCTATGGTACAAAGAGGCTAAAAAGATGCCTAGATACTCAGCTATCGGCTAGATAGAGGCCAATAATCAAGTCTGTCTTGGAATTACTCAATTAACAACCGTATTTGGACTATTCGCACCTCTAAAAACCCAAAAATAGCACCAATAGTTCTAGACTACAATCAACCATCACAAATCAGATCTAAATCAAGTTTACAATGGGCTTTCGCACTCCTCAGACTGAACTTTACCTAATCACGCGCCCTAAAAGTCCATTGACGATCGGTATCAGCAGCACTTATTTGGAAGTGGAATGATCACCGTAGAACGAAAGAGAACGACAACGATCACCCCTCGGGCGTCGGGGGTTCCAGGCGCACGTGGCGGCGGCGTCGCTCTCCGCCGATTGACGCGTTTTCTCCGCTCCGCGGCGTTCTTTATAGACGCGCGTGGAGCCGCCGACGACCGCAATAACCGGTGGCTTCACAGCGGCGCGCAACTCTGCAGGGCGGAGATTGATGTCACCTTAGGTGAGAAGAGAGAATTGCGAAAGTGGCGAGTTTAGATTTCAACGAAAACGGGCGCCGATGCGCTGTCTGGTTGATCTGTTACATCAGCAGGAAGCTGCAGCAGCGGAATCACAGATTAGAGACCGTTTTGTTGTCAAACGATTGCGGTAAGCATCAACATTCGACCAATTGACCGAACTTCTGACAAATACAAACCCTCCAAAAGACCAGAAAATACGAAATACGTCAAAATAAACGAGAAAAAAAATTCGCTGCCTTACGCTGGAATCGAACCAGCGACCTTCTGTTTACTAGACAGACGCTCTGCCACTGAGCCAGTGAGGCGATACAGGCATGAGCGTTACATCGCTTATACCACACATTGAAGATTTGCATTTGTGTTGCTTATTTACCTGCTCTTTCGTCAGGAAATAAACAATGAGAGTAAACAACAATCATTATCTCCACCTCGCTGATTGCAATCTGGCTTTTCGCCTTTGTTTTGACGATCAAACATCGCTCTTTAAAGATCGGAATCATTCAACGCAGGCATACTTTGACCGCTTTATGTCAAAATCTGGGATTTTGAGCTGCCGTAAACATCGCTGTGACATCGGAGGTCAACTGAAACGATTCCCACGGCGAAAACGGTGATTTGATGACGCGATTATTGAAACGCGGAATCAAAACAACTCGGAATAATCGGAAAGACGAAAGTTTTGCGATGTTTTTGATTCTTGAGGTCAAAATGAATATACGTTTATACGTAAAGGAGACCGTTAGCAGATGTGCCGCCATAGCTCAGTCGGTTAGAGCGTGGGTCTAATAAGCCCAAGGTCGCAGGTTCGACCCCTGCTGGCGGCAAATTGTTTTTGGTGTTTTGTGTTTAAAAATGACAAACACATCAAAGATAGAACGCCTCATGCGTGAACCAGACTAGCAACCTTCTACTTACTCACAGACGCGTTGTTCCTGAGCCAATGAGGCGATTTCTCAGATGAGGCAGATGAAGTGCTTATCAAGCAGCGGTCTGTTTACGTTGTAGCAACCGTACTGACGTAATGACGCAAACTGTTTGCTTGGCATGTTTGCCACGTTTCCTGCTAGCGGCGAGTCAGCAAACAACCAAAAAACAATTGTCGCAAACAAACAAACAAACAAGACATACACTGTACGGTCTATGTATGTGGATGTGATCCCGCGTGAATGAGGTGAAGGTGATTTGGAGGTGATCCTCATGCAAACTGTCGATCGAACATCCAACAAAGTGGAAACACATAATTTTCAATTGACTGCCTCCGTGTCCCTGAGCCAATGAGGCTATTTCTCAACGCAGATCATGTAGTAGTAGTAGTAGTAGTAGTAGTAGAAAGTGCTAAAGTCAATTCAATTTCATTTCGTTAATACCTGAAATACATGATTTTAAATTGGCTGCAAGGCTATTTCTCGTCTCTTTACCTATTTGAGACAAAAGTCTAGGTTTTATTGTAACACATTGATTTTAACAAATTACAATTTTCACCAAAATGAAATATAAATCTACCGTTTGACAAAGAACAACGATTGTAGGATGGGCTCGGGTTCACAGGCTGACATGATTGTGATGACCACGCAGGCGACATATCGCGGAATCGTGGGATGTGCATAAATGTAACTTTCATAAATCGGTTTCTCAACATTGCCAATAACGAGTCTCGAGCGCATCCATTGCGGCACGCGCAATTTTCCGATTCGCAATGGAAGGTCGCCAGAAACGCGAATTTTCTCGAATCTGCATGGAATAATCCAAGTAGGGCTTCGATTACCATAAATTTGAAACAGTTTTGTGCCGTTCAAAACTGTGCGACTTTTGCAAAATTGTTGGAAATAGCGCATAAAGCAATCTTGAGAGACTGAAAGTTGCCGTAGACGGGAGGAAGGTTCGAAGAACAGATCCACGAAAGGCTGACTCTCAGCGGCCTTCACATTTGTGATAATAAGAGTTTGGAGATGTGGGGAAGTGGCTTTCAGCACCTGGAACGTTTCTTCCGACGCAGGACAACCGCTTGCGTTGTTGAAGTTGAGAATGTGGACGGGAAGCTTCAAATCAAGGACCACCTGGTGCAGATTCATATCGAGTTCTCGGCTGTTGAAGCACAGACGGACTTGTGGAGCCTTGTATGCCATGAACTTGATGAATTCACGAGTTATCCTGTTTGTGTGTAAAGCTTTCCGAAATCGTGGAGTTTCAATGACCAAACTTTCGACAAACTTCCAATTGAATTCTTCCTTTTGGTAGTCGATTAGTGAATAGAAGTGACCGTCGTAGAACTGCACTTCAACGTCTGTTTTGTTGCGTTCAAACCGGTCGATTGACGGTTTGAACACGGGAATACGTGAAGCCACGCGCCGTTCGGACTTATCCATAAAGTTGACGACATTGTCGATGAATTGAAGCGGCACCAACTCCATTTTATGGACTGAACTGAAAGCATCACATTTATGAATTACGTTTATGTTTACGACGAATGCTAATTGTGAAATTTGCACATTGAAATAATTACTAGATGCGGTTCCTGAAACGATACGTTTTATCTTGGAATTGAAAAACTGAAACAGCAGCAGCTAAATCAAAGATTAGAGACCGTTTGCTGTCAAACATGACTGTCGCAACACCTGTGATAGCGACTGGCATTGCGAAGCCAGGGTAGGAGCCCCCAGGGATCTAATCCATTCCAAACCTTCCAGAAAAGATCAGAAAAAGTTTTAAAGATTTTAAAAAATTCGCTGCCTCACGCTGGAATCGAACCAGCGACCTTCTGTTTACTAGACAGACGCTCTGCCACTGAGCCAGTGAGGCGATATTGACAGTGTGCGTTATATCGCTTATACCAAAACTGCAGATTTGCATTTTTGTTGCTTGTTTACCCGTTTCTTCGTCAGGAAACGACGACAAACAATGAGAGCAAACAACAGACTACGTCATTATCTTGATCTCGGCACTTTTTGTGTGTATTTCAATACCAAACACAAGAAGGAAGCAGAGAAAAAATCAATTGAACGTATACTCAAGTTCTGAACGGGTTTGTTCCATTTTTTGAAATACAAAGACTTTTGCACCCAAAATCAGCAAGAATAGGACAATCTGCTCGCGCATGCTGTTATTCATCATCCCCCAAGCCCTTTGTCCGATCGTATTTTTGTCTGTTTAGCGCGATTTGCCCCAGCACTCGGATGAAGGCGCCCGCCGCTATCACTCTGGCATATCGCACCCCGAGCGAGCTTTGATTAACGTCTCCAGACTCACATCTCTCGCTAATCCAACACACATTTCCAGAGGAGCACATCGTTCAAATCCTAATTTTCCTGTTAATTCGGTTTCTCCTTCTATTTGGCGTTGCCGATTTGCATTTTGTACTCTGTGAATCAATAGAACGCTTGTTGAAACTATCGCTCCGCCCTGCGTTTCGATCGTTTCGAACGGGTTTCATTGTAATATCCGCAATTATTTTCAGTCTTCATTTCTAGCCTCATTTTCGTTTTTTGGGTTGTTTCCTACAGTTGTATTCAGCGACTATATTCGATCAGGCGCCAACTCTCTCCACCGATCGATCGCAGCGCGCGCTTAAGATCGTTCAAGGCCCAAACGACGGACCCTAAGCGAGCTCTGCATGCAGCCGATTTCAGTTGCATAAATCGAAAGTGCAACTGAAATCGGCAATCGTCTCGCGCCAACGATAACGTGACTCATCTCTACAAACAGCCGTTGTCCCCTTGCATCTTAAGCGCGCCGCCGCGATCAATCGGCAGAGGGACAATTTCTGGTGTTGCTGAAATCGCCTCCGCTTTGTGTTATCATTATTACTCAGCGCGCACGCTAAAACCAGCGCTAAAAAACGATTGCACTTTGTGTGATGGTGCGATAGATGCTGTATTTGACCTTGAGACGGCGACAATTCAGTTTTTAGCCAATTTGACGCGCTCAGACTCCTAATTCTCCGTTATTCTTCCAGAAAAATGGCTTTTCGCTTCGAAATCTCAACTGATTACCACTTGCACACATGGCACAAGGCTTCACAACCTCAATTCCATTCGTTTCTTCGCGTTTCCTACAACACGAAAACCGAGAAGACTGAGATCAACCCATGTGAGATGTCGGACATCCCAACAATTAACAAAGAACGTCTCGCCAAGTGCTACACTCCAGAGATCATTGAGAAGATGATGCAATGTAACTTTGTCCCACCTTGTCCGGTCAATGTCTACGACATCATGAAAAAAGTGGAGAATTTCAACAAAGATGACAAAGTGAGTTTTTGTGCATCTTTCAAAAAAGCAACATGCTCCTTTAGGAGATCACTGTGGCAGCTGGAGCCAACGCACTTGCCGAATTGTCAATGTGCAACAACAGAGGAACAAGTGCCAAGCTGTATGTCTCTGCAACAGACGCTATCCAGAACATCCCGTGTTTTGTGCTCACTTGTTCTAAAAAGGGTCAAAAATACGAGCAATGCGAAACGGACATCAAGCAGGAGCAGCTGGCAAAGAAGCTTAGGAATCTCCACCGTTTGTACATTGTTTCCGAGGTGATATTTCTGCGCTAGTTACATTTGTACACGAGACTAAGCTTGCAGAGTGGAACGGAATTGGAACTCCCCGACATTGTTGATTATTTCTTTATTGTCAACGTTCTCGAAATCGACAATCTGAAGGTGTGGGTGTATGGGCTAATAGATGGAATCTGTGAGTTCTTTTATTTTGATTTTTTAGTGTCCGATGTGAATGAAATCTTTGAGCAAAAACGTCATTTTGCGACCTAACTCGGTTAAACATAGAGGGATGATTTAAGCAACAACTGTTCTCGCGAAGATGTTCGCAACGCTTTAATCTATCTTTTCCGGCTGATTTAGTGCAATTTCAAGCAACGGCCGCCAAAAACATTGATTTCAAAAGTGACTGTCTTAATTGTGTTGTCCACAGCTGTCGTTTACTGGCACTAACTACTCAGCAAACAACCTTTGATAAAGCACAAAAGTCCCAAAAATGCGCACCAAAAAGGACTTTAAGCAACAGTCATTCTTGATATCGCTGTTTCTCTGTTGCTCTTGCATCAGGTTACACCAAATCAGCACGCAAAATGGAACGAACTCGTGCCAAAATCTCTTCGGCTCATATTTGAGCAAAATTGGTTAACAAAAATGGCATAAATTCGTTGTTTTTGACAAAAAAAAGAGTTGCAAGGGGCGCTCAATACCTGGATTTCCAGTGAGTTGTGCGCAAATTGTGAAACTCCTGAAAACCTGATTTTCATCGGAGAGCTGTGGTTAATGACATGGCTGTGGTTAGTTCCTGTTCAATCAATAAATTATTCAGATGAGGGAAATGCTGTTGAAATCAAAATGAAGCCCAGCTTCTGGCCAATCGACCTTCGCCAAGCGTACTACACTGCATGCGCATGGACAATGAAAAGTAACTTGAGTGCTTTGGCGACCGTAAAGTCATTTGAAACCGAGAATGTTTCACCGCTGAAACATGAATTACATCGATTGACGAAACAAATAGGTTATGATGGTTTTAAGTCTGTTAATTATGGTCATAATTTTGTTCATTATTTTTTCAACCAATTTAAAGATAATGTGTTCATGGATAATTGTTATAATTGTTATTTTTCGGCTCAGAAAGCAGCCGACGATAAGTATTTTATTGTTCAACAAGGTAATTGATTGATTCTATTGATTGATATGATTGTTTATACTTGTCTTCCTGAGCATTTCTTCCTTAACTTAATTTTTGAATTTTTTTATTGTTTTGTTGTGCTTTTGTTTGTGTTGAGCGATTGTACCATTTAATTGACGAACAAATGCCTTGAAACGATCTAGATTCAACCACCGCGGATGCAAATCTAAGTTGTAATGCTTTTTCGGAGTTGATTGAAAGAGAACGACAACGATCACCCCTCGGGCGTCGGGGGTTCCAGGCGCACGTGGCGGCGGCGTCGCTCTCCGCCGATTGACGCGTTTTCTCCGCTCCGCGGCGTTCTTTATAGACGCGCGTGGAGCCGCCGACGACCGCAATAACCGGTGGCTTCACAGCGGCGCGCAGCTCTGCAGGGCGGAGATTGATGTCACCTTAGGTGAGAAGAGAGAATTGCGAAAGTGGCGAGTTTCGATGCGCGTTTTCAACGAAAACGGACGCCGATGCGCTGTACTGGTTGATCTGTTACATCAGCAGGAAGCTGCAGCAGCGGAATCAAAGATTAGAGACCGTTTTGTTGGTAATGATTGCGGTAAACATCAACATTCGACCAATTGACCAAACTTCTGACAAATACAAACCCTACAGAAGATCAGAAAAAGCTTAAAAGTAAAGGAAAAAACAAAATAATAAATTCGCTGCCTCACGCTGGAATCGAACCAGCGACCTTCTGTTTACTAGACAGACGCTCTGCCACTGAGCCAGTGAGGCGATACAGTCCGAAAGCGTTAAATTACTTATATCACAAACTGCACATTTTTGCTTTTGCTGTTTGTTTACCTGCTTTTTCGCCAGAAAACGACAACAAACAATGAGAGTTAACAACAATCATTATCTCCATATCGTAATCTGGTTTTTCGCCTTTGTTTTGACGACCAAGCATCGCTGGCGCTCTTTAAAGATCGGGATTATTGAATGCAGGCATACTTTGACCGCTTTGAATCACAATCTGGGATTTTGAGCTGCCATAAACATCGCAATGACATCGGAGGTCGATTGAAACGATTCCCACGGCGAAAACTTCATCGATGACGCGATTATTGAAACGCCGAATCAAAACAACTCGGAATAATCGGAAAGACGGAACTATTGCGGTGTTTTCGATCTTTGAGGTCAAAATGAAGCGTTTATACGTAAAGGAGACTCTAAGCAGATGTGCCGCCATAGCTCAGTCGGTTAGAGCGTGGGTCTAATAAGCCCAAGGTCGCAGGTTCGACCCCTGCTGGCGGCAAATTGTTTTTGGTGTTTTGTGTTTAAAAATGGCAAACACAAGGTAAAATATCAAAGATAGAACTGCCTCATGCGTGAACCGAACTAGCGACCTTCTATTTACTGCACACATTTGTTGTTTGCGTTCTTCCTGAGCCGACAAAAACGGTGCTGACCGACAAAAAAACTTTCGAAGTGACAGATCATAGAACGACAGTCCCGAGCACACAACATTGACTTCCTGTTCTCATTTGATAAAACGCCTTAAAGAATGACTTTTATCTATTTGCATGACAAGCAGATCGTAGCGCTGACGCACGGGGTTGACCACGCCCGTCTTTGTAAGGCAGTCCTCCTAAGCCTTAGGCAATCTGAAACGCGGCGTTAAGACCCACTGAGTTCAAGTCAGCTTCAATTTTAGACATGAGCGTTTTCCACGCTGGAAAACTTTTTCAGAAAATGGAACGTTGCAAAATCTCAACCAGTTACAAGTTTCACGGCAGGCCTCGCGCCTAGCCACTTTGTTTGGATTCTTATTATCGCGTTTTATACAACACGGAAGCCAATGAGGTCACCCAATGCGAAATTAACGAAATCTCTAAAATTAACGATGAACGATCGAAAGAAGACTACAATAAGGAGATCATCTCGAAGCTAACGGAATCTGAATTTGTATTTCCCACCAGACCGGTCAACATCTATGAAATATTCAAGAAAGTTGAAAACTTCAACCTAAAAGAGGAAAACGTTAACTGCAACATTCTACTTTAGGAGACCAACGTTGCGACTTGTGCTAAAACTCTGGCTATGTTCTCAATGTGCACCAAACCCAGATCGATGGCCAACTGCAACTGATGAGATCCAAGGCACCCCTTGAAAAAACGACGTGAGCAAGCTGATGCTGATGATACCCAACAAGAAAAGCTCGCAGGTTGGCTAGGCATTCTTCACAGCTGGTACATGGTCCCTACGGTGAATTTTTCGTTAAAAGTCGAATTTTAGCTTGAATATATGCTTTCAGAACAGTGATTGCAAGTTAGTTAATTGCGTTTGTCTGTCCGCGGTGTCGACACGTCTCTTCTCATGTCGAGTGGTGTCGTCTCTTTTGTGTTGTGTTCTCTGAACGACTTGAAGTTCCAATGTCCAATGTTTATTCAATTACATTGGGGTTACAGAGTGATATATTAGGACATTTACAGAAATCCAATGATCTTACATTGTAAGGTAGGTAGTTCTGTGGTAACAAAGCATTAATCGAACAATTCAAAGTTGATCTCAAAACGTTCGCTTGTGGAACTGTCGCATGAGACGGAAATCTTGATTTCATTCTGCACCCACACTATCAAGCGATCCTCGGTGACAATCTGCTGTTTTGTTCTGAAATTCTGAAGTGTCTCCATTGTCGTGTAGAACTTTCCAATGAACGTCATCCGTCCGGTCTTCACGCGCACCTCATCGAATAGGCGCTCAAAAAACAGCATAAAAAAGTTCATGCCGGAGCAGTCGATCTTCTTGAACGGCTGTGTCAAGACGAGCGTCTCGATGGCAACCTGTATTTTTGCTGACCATGCAAAGCCCGTTATCTTCACGTTAACCGACGAGAGGACCGATTTTAGAAACTCTACGTTTTCCAAGTATCCCATTTTGAACCTGATTGAGTTGTTTTCAGGCTCGCAAACCAGAGCAGGACAGACTACATGCGCCAACGGTCTCGTCATGATGTACTCTTCGATTGCTTTCTGCATGTCTTGCGTCCATCGGTTGCTCTGAATTGTGACGCTTTTCAGCGTCTCTGATTTGCTCTGCTCGATGAAGAACTTCTCGTATTCGTCGCAAAACTCTTTAATCTCGATCGTTGCAATTGAACGCAAATCGTGCCAGTAAGACAGAAGGCGGTCTATCCCGGGAGGTGCGATAGTAGGCAGAGAGAGAGCTAAGTCGTCAAGACAAGGACGAACGCTCCTGAACAATTCCTCCATCTCAACAAACGAGATGCGTTTGAAACCATCAAATTGAATAACGTGGAATTCAAATTTCCTGAAACGCAGATTTTCCCAGGAAAACTGCTGCAGTTGCTCAAGCGTCACCGCTTCGTTGGTCTCGAAATCTGCTGCCATGTAGCGCCACTCGTTTTGACAAAACGAAAATGTTGCTTTCAGCACCTTCTGCTCGATCTCTTGCTTCTTGTACGCCTCTGTCCAGCTTGGCGATGAGAGATCGTACACAGGATTGTAAGCGATTACGCGGGGGCGCTCTTGCTGGTGGGGACGGTGGGGTTGAACGGTTGGTAAAAATTGTGTACAATCACACGCTTCGAAGTTGCAGCAACGGCATCGTAGAAAGCGAGAGGCAAAGAGTCCATCGTGTGGGTAAGAGTGAAGCACACAAGGAAGGATTGCAACGGTTGTTGGCTGAAATGCGCTATAGACTAATAGAGATAAGGACAATGGAATTTCGCACATTGGAAAACGAAGTGTCAACGGTTATCTACGTTTTCAGTTTTCGTCGCCTATTCACCGTGGCTCAGGAGAACTGGCTCGAGACTATCATCGGATGACCGATTTAACTTAAATTTACAGCTGCGATTGCGTCGTTCTCGGCTAATCTCGTGGTCCATTCTGGCTGGAAAACACAGAATTGACTCGGTTACCGTAACACCTTTCAAAACAATGTCTCCAGCGTAAAAGTACGCGTTCATTTTGATAGATCGGCGTTTAGCAGCACAAATAAATGTTGCCGTCTATCTGGCGCAAACAGGACTGATGGGTTTTTTTGGTCCTTGTACTTTATCAATTCTTTTAAAATTCTCATTTTAACGAGCCTTTTTAACGTGCTCGTCTGTTTAACGTCTGAACGACATTTCACATCCGAATTTTGGAACGTTTTGAGATTTTCGATTTTAATCATACATTCATAATTCAATAAGCTTTTAGTTGAAATAAAGATAAATTCCAATATTTGCCGGTTTGATTGTGTGGCATAGACTGCGTGAAAAGAATTGTCGTTTACTGGAGAGCGATGCAAAATCCATGGAAATCGTCTGAAACGTTTTTGCCCGTGCTCCAATTTTGAAATCGCAAACGAATCGAGATTTGACAAATGATTTTGCTGCTTGGCTGACACCTTCATTAAACGTTCATTACTTGAGAACGTGGACGGGAAGTTTCAATTCTCGGAAGTTATAAAAAAACGTCTAAAGAATCGGTTTTTGCGTTGTGTGGCCAGCGTCTCCCCGCTCGCTCGCAGTGCGTGGCGATGCGATA
>MQUG01003728.1:0-24145 GCA_007213375.1 Steinernema feltiae | reverse complement strand
CATCTGTTGCTCTGAATTGTTACGCTTTTCAGCGTCTCTGATTTGCTCTGCTCGATGAAGAACTTCTCGTATTCGTCGCAAAACTCTTTAATCTCGATCGTTGCAATTGAACGCAAATCGTGCCAGTAAGACAGAAGGCGGTCTATCCCGGGAGGTGCGATAGTAGGCAAGAGAGAGAAGCTAAGTCGTCAAGACAAGGACGAACGCTTCTGAACAATTCCTCCATCTCAACAAACGAGATGCGTTTTGAAACCATCAAATTGAATAACGTGGAATTCAAATTTCCTGAAACGCAGATTTTCCCAGGAAAACTGCTGCAGTTGCTCAAGCGTCACCGCTTCGTTGGTCTCGAAATCTGCTGCCATGTAGCGCCACTCGTTTTGACAAAACGAAAATGTTGCTTTCAGCACCTTCTGCTCGATGTCTTGCTTCTTGTACGCCTCCGTCCAGCTTGGCGATGAGAGATCATACATAGGATTGTAAGCGATTACGCGGGGCGCTCTTGCTGGTGGAGACGGTGGGGTTGAAACGGTTGGTAAAAATTGTGTACAATCACACGCTTCGAAGTTGCAGCAACGGCATCGTAGAAAGCGAGCGGAAAAGAGTCCATCGTGTGGGTAAGAGTGAAGCACACAAGGAAGGATTGCAACGGTTGTTGGCTGAAATGCGCTAAAGACTAATAGAGATAAGGACAATGGAATTTCGCACATTTCGAAAACGAAGTGTCAACGGTTATCTACGTTTTCAGTTTTCGTCGCCTATTCACCGTGGCTCAGGAGAACTGGCTCGAGACTATCATCGGATGACCGATTTAACTTAAATTTACAGCTGCGATTGCGTCGTTCTCGGCTAATCTCGTGGTCCATTCTGGCTGGAAAACACAGAATTGACTCGGTTACCGTAACACCTTTCAAAACAATGTCTCCAGCGTAAAAGTACGCGTTCATTTTGATAGATCGGCGTTTAGCAGCACAAATAAATGTTGCCGTCTATCTGGCGCAAACAGGACTGATGGGTTTTTTTGGTCCTTGTACTTTATCAATTTTTTTAAAATTCTCATTTTAACGAGCCTTTTTAACGTGCTCGTCTGTTTAACGTCTGAACGACATTTCACATCCGAATTTTGGGACGTTTTGAGATTTTCGATTTTAATCATACATTCATAATTCAATAAGCTTTTAGTTGAAATAAAGATAAATTCCAATATTTGCCGGTTTGATTGTGTGGGCATAGACTGCGTGAAAAGAATTGTCGTTTACTGGAGAGCGATGCCAAATCCATGGAAATCGTCTGAAACGTTTTTTGCCCGTGCTCCAATTTTGAAATCGCGACCGAATCGAGATTTGACAAATGATTTTGCTGCTTGGCTGACACCTTCATTAAACGTTCATTACTTGAGAACGTGGACGGGAAGTTTCAATTCTCGGAAGTTATAAAAAAACGTCAAAAGAATCGGTTTTTGCGTTGTGTGGCCAGCGTCTCCCCGCTCGCTCGCAGTGCGTGGCGATGCGATAGTAACATCAATGCGAGATTGCTTCACACGTCAATCTATTTACGTGACTGCTGTTTTTTGGACTTTCTGACATTTTGTATTTCTGTTTCTTCGCTGCTATTTCGTGAATTAATTTTTTTTCGGTTCAGATGGACCTTATTCCCTATAATTTTGTCGACCGCGTTTTTACCAAACTAGACGTCATTGATATTTATATGCTGAGTTCTTCGTCTCCTGTTTGGATGGAAGCCTCTCAGGTCTACAATAAGAAGCTTCAACTCCTGAACATTGAAATTGCCATTGCGACCGATGAAGCAAGTTTTCTGCTCCATATTGACAGCATAATCCGTAAGCTACCGGCTGTCACTTATGAGGCACTTCCGAGCAGTGATAGCCGATTTATCCGGATTGAAAAGTTACGTATCTTTAAAGGTCAAACGAATCGTCTTGACAGTGTTCATTTCCCCATTGAGCATCTATCCGCAGTTTTTCGGTCTTTTTCTCGTTTCCGCATCGTGGAACTAGATACACGCGTTTTCTTACCGTCAACGGATTTGGTCTATGGATGCTTAATCAACCAATTGAAACCCGAAAAACTCTACGCGAACGACACGCAGGTAGCGCGTGGTTTTCTGCAAAACCAGCTTCAGTCGTTAGAACTCAGAAATTTGAAGCTTTTCTCTAGCGGACAACCAGATTTGAAGGCCGAAATCGAAGCCTTTGTCTGCAAGGATAAATTCCAATATTTGGAGTGCCGGTTTGAGTGTTTGGGCATGGACTGCGTGAAAAGAATTGTCGCTTACTGGAGAGCGAGGCAAAATCCATGGAAATCGTCTGAATCGTTTTTTACACGTGCTCCAATTTTGAAACTCAAAACGAATCGAGATTTGACAAATGATTTTGCTGCTTGGTTGACACCTACATTAAAAGCAGGTGAATTCAGAGAGGAAAATGGATCTTCGACGTTGGTGGTTAATTGTAACGCGAGCTCTTGTAAAATTCAATTTACGTAATTTAACAATGTTTTTCATGTCTAAATAATAAAGCATGAAATAATACAGTACACTGGCACAATATCCATTCTTCAAACACGTTTTACGTTCTGTGACGGAGTGTGACCTCCGCGCCTCCCATGTCGTAAAGCAAACAGACGCGCGCTGTGCGACCCGATATATAAGCGCGCGTTATCATCACTCGGACCCCGAGCGAGCATCCAATATAGTCGTCAGACTCTCCGCTCTCGGGTATTCAACACACATCACAGGAAACCCCACCTTAGACCCACCGGAGGAATCTCTAATTCCTTACTGTTCGTTGCATGTGGGCACACAAACCTTCTCCCGCCGCATAGTTCGCATCGATCACCGACAGACCGATTGCCTTCGCGGGTCGCTGCAGATTGGCTCGGTCGCCGAGCGTAACCGACTCTCGCACATTTTGAGTCCTAGACAAATTCTCATCATGGCTTGCACTAGATGACTCGGCGCCAACGCCTTTTGCACCCTGTGCTCCACAGAGAGTGGTTCACTCTTGAACTTGCATTGCGCAGCGCAGAATAGAGGAAGAGACGAGGTAGCGAGCCAAAACAGATTTGCCGTCAAACGACGACCCCCGAGAATCGAGTTTGAAGCGAGGTGAACAGAGAAGAGCGGACGCATCGTTCCGGACGTCGCACCAACGGAGATAAGCGCGACAGTGAGTCTCTTTTTTTCGGTCGATTACGGTAGCTAGAGTGGACACTGTCAGATCGCTGGTCACTCGACAAAATTAGCGCTTTGTAGCAAAACGACCAAATTAAACGCAAAATCAGATTGGAGTGTCGGAAAATAGCGAGTTATGCCGTAGGAATTCCTTTATATTCATCTGACAGCAAATAGCAACCGATTGATAAGTTCGCTTTCGTCATCAAAAATTCCCGGCAATTCAAAAACGCAACAATTGTGACCATTTCATTGCGGCAGTTGAATTGTTCCGCGACCATCAGTAGTTTCGCTTGATGTGGCTCAACGCTGTATTTGGACATCTTGAGCGAGTGCGATTTGCGCATATGATGGACGATCGATAAAGTCGAACGACTCAATCGACTTGTCTTGCGGCCATACCAATAGCGATAAGTTCTAAACTTGCTCGTTTTACGTCTGACACGCGGAAATCTCGCATTAGTCCTCTGAAGACAAAATTAAGAAAGAGAAGCTTTAAGCAAAACTCACTTTGTATACACGCAGTACACAATTCCATGCGAGAGCCGTGAAGCGACACATCATCCGGAACACTTCCTTCTCACTGTAATACTCAGTCAGCTCGATGCATTGGGCGCTCAGTTTTTTGAACGGGCATCGCCGCCACCGCGCAACGAGAACAGCGAACAAGGGACAAGCAATGAATCGAGCCGGCAAACCAACTAACCAACTAAAACCAGCCAACTATACACGCAGTATACATTTCCATGCGATAATGGTCCAGCCCGGGCAGCACGCTGAGCTGCTTCGTCTTTTGCAACAAGCTGCGGCAATAAGCTTGCTACCCCTGAGCGCGGATTGAACTGCTTGTTTCGCGCGTATCCTGAGTCAATGACGCGCAGGATATTTCCCAGCTTCACCGGCAAAACTAGCAGGTCGTTCAGATCGTTTTGCGACCGCAGATCAGTTCCGATCGATTTCAGAATTGCCTGAAAACGAATCAACAAAAGTAGTTTCTAATTAAACGGTAAAAATCACCTTCCCATAGACGAACACCAGAAAATCGCCGGATCGGTTCTTGACTTCAAACGACCGGATGTGTGGATTGTTTACAATTGAAATCCCTCAGTGATCGTTTGGACCGGCGATGGAGCTTCTTATGGATTCTTTTCTGCCGTTCGAAAGATGGAAAGATTGCGACGACATCGGAAATGGCGTCCTTCTAAACGCTTGCAAAATAGGTTGAATTAAATGGCCCCAAATCTCACGATTAGCTTCTTCTGGAAAGAATAAAATTAATTCGAGACAAAGAGACTCCATTGACTCACGTTGTGTTGAAGAAGATCCTCGTAGACGAACCGACGGACACGGAAGGACAGGACCAAGGAGAAAATCCGAGATCTCGAACTGGTGACTTTACAGTCAGCTGACCACTTATGGAACAAAAAGCGCTGCTGGATACCCCACAGGAGCATTGCCTTGTAGGAAAAGCACCGCGTGTAGACGGAGTGGAGTAACTTGTATTGGATAACTGCTTGGCGCAACATGCGGCAATTTGAACAATTTTTTTCGGGAATTTCGTCATCGCCTTCCCTGGTCTAACGAGTGGAGTTGCGGCAAGCGTGAACGTGTTTTTTGAATGCGGATGTGAAAAGGAGCTACAAAATTCAATATTTTTCGCGAGCGACGTAGTTTGGGTTTAGGTTCAATTTGATCAATTCTCAATTTGTAGTAACTTGGATCCTCAATTCAATTCAATTCAAAACAAACCAACCTTTACCACAACCTGGATTCAGTCTCGCAGTTGGTCGTAGCTGCGCTAGGAGTAGACACTAACTAGACAAAAGAGAACGTCAGGTGTGAGCCATTTGTGAATAAAAGTTTTTTTATCTTTCTGGTTTGCATTGGTCGGAAAGCGCTTTCTTTCTAATTCTGTAGCTTGCTTACACAACTAGCATTTAATTTGGTTTTTTTGGTCCCCAGATTCTTTAAAGCATTAAAGTGTTTCAATCGAGTTTACCACCAATAATGCTCGCACTATGCGTACATGGTCATTCACAATTAATTTCACATTTTTGGCTTTTGATTGGTTGAAATAAATTGGAGAAATTTCTTGCAAGTTTTGACTTGAAGCATCCAATTTTTTTTGTACAAAAATACAAAAATTGCTAATTTAGCTCTCGTTTCATCTTCGTATTGTGCTGCAGGCTACGGTTTCCTAGAAAATATTTATTTTTGCACAATTGTTGCACGGATACAAACGATTTTATAATGTAGATGAAGAATTTTTAAAGCAATTTTTGTAATTGTATCATTGTAACTATTTTTTTTTAACTATTTGGAACTATTTTTTTGAGTTTGATTTTTTAGACGTACTGGAGTGGCGGAGAGATCTCCTCTATATGGATGGTTCAAGCTTTCTGTGCATTGGCATCGGATTGCCGCTCTCCGCATTATTTCGTCACATTCGTTGCTATTAAGGTCATGCGAAACGTTGTTTTTCAGCTAAACAATGGATCACGTGCCTTACTTATTCGTCGAATCCGTAGCGTGGTTCTTTGATTTCCACTCGCTTTTTTCACTATTAGATTTCAAGTTTAGGCTCTTTAGGAAAGTGGTATACTCGATCAGGAAGAAGCAACTCGAAATCAATCTCCACGTTGTTTACAACACGGCCGCAGGCACCTTCGACTACTGCCTGACTTGTGGATGGTATGAATGCGTTCGATATACAACACCGTACACGTACGATCCTGCGGATCATCGCTTTGTTTACCTCTTTAAACTGATTTTGCTCGAAGATAAAAGTTCTCTGGAGAACGTGGAAGATACTTGAACCACTTTGCAGCATCGTTACGTGCCAACAATTGGTTTTTTCAAACTTTTCCGTTTTTTATCAGATGCACACTTAAGTAGATCGTTCAAAGAGGCATACAACGCTGCTCGGTGTTCTTCTCGATCGGACACATTCAATTTTGTTTGCTTGTTTGCACTTTGTCTTCTTGTTAATCCGCCTTTTTTCCGCAAATTTTTGTGATCTGTAATGTTGAGCGGGTGAGTTTAGGTGGATAGATTATCGCCGATGTTCAACTGTACAGATCGTCTGGTTTGTAGGACAATCTTAATTGAGAATAAACAACTGGAGGAATTTTTGATGGTGTGAGATTGATCCAATTCATCTCTTTGAGGTCATCGTAAGTTTATCCTACATACTCCGACTCCGTATCCTCCGACGAATTGGACGATATTTTGGAGGCCACGAAATCCAAGACAAACGCTTCTACCTCTAATGTATGTGCATATAAACGCAACATTCCCCTCATTATTTATCACTTTCCAGGATCTCGATGACATTTACGTCGACGATCCGGTTGCAATCATTTCAAGCGGAAACGCGAACACTCCTATGAAGCCACTGAACGCGAACGATACAATCGTCATCGATAGCAGCAGCAGCGACGACGACTGCAAAGTGATGATGTGAAGTTGGCGTTGAAGAAGAAACCGTCCAAAGTAAAGTGTGGAGCAACAGTTTATTGGTTGTTATTGTTGTTAAGTCGTTATTGCGAACATTTGATTTCACACTTTAGCGGGGACAATGCATAGGCATTGCTTTTTGTCCATTTAAGCCGATTTGCAATTTTCTTATCAAAACGCAAGCGATATTGGCGGACCTGTAGATCTAATGGAGATCAGCGATCTTGCAATCAGCGATGAAATCCTTGCCGCATCGAGGAAGTCGGACGGAAGCGAGCAGATCAATAGAATCTCCGCGCTCCCGTGGGGAGTTTTCTCCCAACTGCAACCGGATGTGAACCAGGCCAAGTAGGCGAGTTGGAATATCCGTAATTGAACCCTCTTTCAGGTGGCTCTTGAGCGATTACTTCACTGACATGTCCCTGTCAGCACCAAAACGGATTATTGAATACGCTGTTCTTCAAGCGAAAAATCCGCAAATAAAGCTTCCAATGGTGCATCTGGTGCGCACCGAAGATTTCCTCGAAGAGCGGATGCTCGAAATGACTAAGAATTTGTTGGGAAGACCGGTGGAGGTGATCAGCTTCTCTGCCACAACCACGCTCGCTGACATTTTGGGCGAAGCCGGGCGCACTGGAAGCGTGATGGCTGCCGTAATGCGCGCGAAATGCTGCAATCCTGTTATCGTTCTGAAAACACGGAAACGGTCACCGACAAGAAGTGCAAGAAGAACAAGAAGATCGCTAGAGTTATTCGACAACTCGGCGACCAAGGCGCTCTCCGCTCATTCGTGGATCGTTCCATCGGAGTGCCGTTCGACTTGTCGCACGTCCTCTTCGTAAGAGAGTTTGTAGTGACTGAAAAACGACAAAGATGCCGTACGTTTGAATTGATGGGGATGCTGTTGTTACCCAAAATCCTGGCTGAACACGGCTTGCTGAAGCGCAAATCGCTCTTTGATAGAACGCTCCTGCGAATGATTGCCAACAGTTGTATCAAATCCAACGATTTCGGCAAATGCGAACGGGTTCTCAACTCCGTCGCCGCGTTTCTCAGAGCAAAGCCGAAAATGTCGCTCTCAACAGCGCTGATCAACTTTGTGAAGAGGCAAGGATGCAAAGAGGCAAATCACGTACATGCTGATCTCAAACCCTATGGGAACGGCAGCCATATGAAACTACCAATTGGCTGCTCAACACAGCTAGCTCGTAATAGAATTTCTCAAAAGGGATCGATCAAACTTCTGCAAACGTCGTTTTCACAGTCACAGGAAAACGTCATTCTCAATTCAACTGAAATTAGGAAGCAGACAGTGGACATTGCCTATAACTACTTGTGCAGTAGTCACATTTTTACAAACACCCAGAAATCACTCAAAGTTGCGTACGCGAAGGGCGATGGACCGTCATCTGGATGTGCAACGTTTCTTTCTTTCTTTTCGCTTCTAACCAATCGAATTGTCAGAAAGGATTCTGCGGTAACCGGAAAGCTGAGTCTCTCGGGACGCATTCTCAAAATTGGGGTGTCAACTCAAAGACTCACGCAGCTTATATGTGGGGAATTCAGAGAATGGTTCTTCCAAGCGGCAACAAAGTGGACGTTGAGAGAACAGTGGACGAACGGCTAACGGTAAGACGATTTCTGTGAAAGTGGATTTTGTGAAATTGAAATTCAGAAAAAGATGCAATTCGTTTACGTGGACACGATCGATGAACTCATTGCAGCAATGATTGAGTAAGAAGAAGTCGATGAAGCTGCGCTCCTGAAAGAACAATCGAAGCGACAAGGCAAGGTTCGGGACTCTTGTGGATGGAATTCACCCAGGAACGCAGGAAGCAGAACCTACGCGGACGTAACCCGTTCACCGAAGACCCAAGAAGAAGCGGTCAGCGAAGATGACGCAAGTTGGTCCGTTTACACCAGTCGCAGAAGGAAGAAACGTCCACCGCTCCTGGAGCGTCCCAAGATTGCCAGCGGGGACCGCTACCCGTCAGAGGGGGGAGGAATGTTAGACCCGGGCCATGCTGTCTACCAGAAGACAGACGTCCCGCCGCGCCACCCATGATGTCGGTTACCATTTATGTCTCGTTTAGTGTTGTTTGCGTGCCGACCAGTGCGGTCGTAATAAATTCGCTCGTGTTTTTTGATCGTTGACATTTAGGTCGGTCAAGAAGACGTCTCTCAACGGAGGACGCAACAATAAGCTTCCTGGACTGGTAAGCTATTTTTAGCAGTTTGGATTGGAATTGTTTATTTTTGAGTTGTAGATGTTAATATTTTATTATGTTAATATTTATGTGGGCCACGGTAATGTTCACGCGATTGATGCTGATTTGTCATCACTATTTTAAACAATAATCTTTATGTGAGAAATTAGATTTTCAATTTTTTTATGATTCCTTTAGCAAATAAAAGAATCAACGGACAATTTTTTTTTACGATTTTTATAGTTAACCTACTCTTTTGATTGGTTAACAAACTTCAAGGTTCAATTTTTGGGCTTATCTAGCTATTTTATTTACTATATTTATTGTATAATCCTTAGTCTTGATTAAATCTTAATTGAGAATCAAAAACTAGATTGTGTGAGATTGATCCAGTTCATCTTCATTCGTCATATCATATTGATATCGCTTTTTTGATCCGGGATCTTGGAAACGGGTTATTAAAAAATTTAGGGATATTTTGGCTGTTAACTTTCGTTTCGTCTTGTGCTACTGTTTGCTTTTTTGTTTCTTTTTGTTTTTATTTGTATTATTTATGTTTAGTATTTATATTTTTTACATTTTTTGTGAATAGTGTTGTCTGTTTGACTTTCCCCAGTGCTTTTTGCCGTCAATTAACTTGTAGCTTGTAGCTATTTTGACCCCATTTCCACTGCTTTTGGCCTTATTTCATGCAGTTTGTTTGTGCATTATTTCAAAACATTTCGCAACAATGCGATTGACTTCCAGCACAGCAGCTGGCGTGTTCCTATCGATCGACGCGTGCGCGGCGACTGAGGCGATCTGAGGCGAGGCGTTTGCTGACCTTCCTCCGTGGCGCGCTTTGGCTTTTTTGGCAAACGCAACTCGACCGCCGACGCGTCTCGAAAAAGCGCGTTTGTGTGTGGTGATAGCAGCGGCACATTCATCGCACAGTTCGATCTCATGAACTATCATGTTCGCATTGCTCTCCTGCATTGCTTTTCCTTTATTTCTGCCTTTTCAATAAAGCTTGCTTTTGGTTTGTTGCTCTGTGGTCGTACAATTGGAGACTTGAGCGAGTCAGCAGTTAGTCAGAGTTGTTTAACGAATTCGGGGCTCATTTTAATCAAAAATTCACGCGCAAATAGTCAAAACCATTGCTCGTTACCGAATAATCGCTATCACAAAACAACAAATAACGCTTCATCACGCGTGTTTTGGCACCTTAAAGCGGTTGCTTGTACTTTCAGAATGTCTTGCGGTGAGAGCTACGGTGAAATTCAAACGAGGCGTGGATTGAATGTGATCAAAAATTTTGAAGTGAGCGACGTGCGAGTGCTCGGATACTCAAAAGCTTCTTACATTGCGGAGACAAACTCAATCAGCTTTGAAGAAATTCAGAAAAATGAAATTTCCCGCATTTTGCCCGAACGTTTGCATTCTACATGTCCTCCAAAGACGATTGAAAAGTTTTTGAAAAGTATAATCACAGCAAATAACTTGGTAGTTCGGATGCCCGAGTATTTTGAGGAGTTTTTCAAGCGTATGGAGGAAACAAATTTAGGAGAATTTGAAAAATTGAAAGAAGAGGTAAGTGATGGTCTTATTAGGTGGAGACATGATCAACAATACAATTTAAAATTATTAAAAAATTAGTCCATTTATTCTTAAAATTTTAATAATTTTTCAAAAATTATTAAATTTTTAACTAATTATTAAAAGTTATTAAATTTTTAACTTTTAAATTTTCATTTTTTCTTAAATTTTTAAAATATTTAAAATATGCCTTTTCTGATTTTTATTTTCATTCACATTAAATATTTAAACTCATTTTTTTGTTTTTTGGGACCAATTTTCATAACATTTATTTTTAAAATTTTAATAAATTGATTTCCGCTCAATGAGACGCATCTGTCTTTTCCTGGTAAACTTATTTCCCACCCTACGCCAATTTTTATGTTCTATGTGTTGAAATTTGTCTCTGTTCTTTACAATTGTCGGTGCGTATTACAAATTAAATTAAATTAAATTTTAAATTATTAACGTAATTTTTAAAATAATTAGAAAATTTAAATTATTTAAAAATTAAAAATTAAATTTAAAATATTTTCATTTATTTTTTAAATTTTTATAAAATTTTAAATCTATTTTTATTTACGTTTACATTTAATATTTGAACAAATATTTTATTATTCCGAGAACAAATTTTATTTTAGGGTCCAATTTTCATCACATGCAACAAAACTCTTCCAGTGATCTCGTACTCAACAATATGGAACTGGAAAGCGAGTTTCACAATTTCCAGAGCGACAATTCACGGTGTCGACTGCATTCTCATCTACCTCTCCAAGATCAACAGAACTGGCTTCGTTGACGACGAAAGTTCAGAGAGTTGCAAAGAAATCCTGATAGAAGAAGCGGGTTATCGAGCGAAACTCAGCAGTGACGACCAGATCGCAGAGCTTCAGGTCCGAAGATGCACAAACAACGCTCAGTTGTTCGGGGCGCAGTTAATCGGATACGCCGGACCTCGATTTCTCACTTCAACGGTAATGAAACCCTGTGAATGACCCCGCTAAATAACCCTTTTAGGTAGATCCACCATACATTGGCCAAGAAAGCAGCTCCTACGTCTTCTCCGTCACTTCGTTAGAGTTAAAAGGCGAGCGAGCGAATAAGAAATTGAAGGAAAAACGCCAATTTGGAGCCAAAATTCTGATTTGGTCTGAAGTTGACCTTACGTGTGAGTTGTCCATTTTAGTCACGGTTTGATGAGTGAACAACATGATTTAGTAGCGGAAGGAGATCAACTCGCGACCACCGAACTCAAAATGAAACCTCTGATATCCGAAAAGCCTACTACGGCGGCATCAAAAGGGTGATTGGAACGAATGTAGCGGCGCAGAGCATGTCCCAAAAAGTTCCCACGGACGGTTTTGAATATCAAGTGTGCGATTCTGTGGAAGCAACAACAACGAAACACTTTTTGTTAGGTCAGAAGCTTCTTCTCAAATTTTGTCAAAAATCGAAAGAAATTCTGACCAAAGACCCGGAAGCTGTGGTTTTGGCTACAAAAGAACCGGCCGAGTCTCACTTAAAGCGACGACCTATCCAGTTCTTGAAGCTAAAGTAGAATTCTTTGCTCATAAATCTCAGTTGTTTGGTCTGTAATCGATAATTTGTCTCCTGTTGAGGGTCATGGTTGAGGGTGAGGGTCGAAATGACAATCATCAAGTAAAAAAACTGTAAATTTCTCCTCCAAAAAACAGTAACTCACGAAACTGGACAACGTGACACACCGCTAGAACACTCACGAAAAGATAAATCGACAAAGACAGACAAACAGCTGAACGTACGACATTTCTAAATGCTTTGCGTTATCAAATGCAGAATGCAGACAATTCAGTAATCGACACTTGAGTTTCTTTATGAGCCTACCGTACTAGAAGCTTCTTCTCAATCGACATTTCGGTCTAACAAAGTGCGACTCAAAGAATGACGGAGTGATTTGACCGACAAAAATTTTCAATTTTGACATTATCAAAGATAGCCCCTCTAAAAACTGACCTTCAGTCGATCGTATCATTTTTTGTCACAAAAACGTGCACTTTGAGCGCAAACGCACAACAAAACCGTCTTATCACCAACTAACCTTTAGCCTCTTAACCCCTTAAATACTCACTATCACACGTGTACCAGCACAACTCAGTCATGAAGCCTCTTCTGTCGACTCTCGCTCTTCTCTCCATCTTTGTTGTTTCCGTTAGCTCCGAGTGCTATGAGGTCGCTTACGCCGTCGAGTGTCCTCCCGGCTACATCGCTCGCACGTTTATGGAACCCGATGGAACTCCTGTCACCAAGTGCTGCTCGCATGGGTTGGAGGTGCGTCTCAACTCGGAAGACGGATGCTCGTTGACGCCTGCTTGCGGCTGTCGCCCCGGATTCTTCTGCGAACGCTGGGAGAAGAAGTTCATGTTCAACGCGTTCCCGATCTGCTGCAAGTGCTGTCCTATCCCACAGTAATCTTTGTAAATTTTTGTTGTTTGTGCTAATGCAATGAGCAATTAAAAACTGTATCAAACCGAGATTTAGCAAATTCAGCAACAAGGTGTACTTGGAGGCGATAACGCCTAAAACTAGATTCGATAAATGGTTAAAGTAGTGCAGTTATTGCAATTACGAACGTAAGACAAAACGACTTTGGCAAGGGGACGCTTGATTGTAATATCTCAGATTCAGTTTGGGGTTCTGTGTTAAGGGTCCAATTAAGTCTTCTTTTACGTCATTAAAGCTTTTGTTTGCTCAAACGTTGAAGATGGTGCGTTCACAAAAATACAAAAATACATAAATACATTGCAAAAATACTTACTGTTCGATAATAGGATACGATAAGAAGCTACAAAAATTTATTATTTATTTAAAATTGAAAGTTCAAAATTGAAGTCCACTTTCACTAGGTAATTTTACTGAACGGAAGACTTTCACTGGTGTTCAGAGACAGAGTGTTAGAATTGTAAGAATTAAAAATCAAATGAGTTATTCGTGTAACAAAAGATAAATGTTATTTGTTGTTATTTGATCCGTTAGACCATCGATATTAAGCGTCCAATGAATGATCAAAGTGTAACAAAAGCAACACTTGTGCTAAATAGTGACAATCCGAAGACAACAATACGTTTTGAATTTTTTAAATCAACGAACTAAACGCACTCCGTACCTGTCAAACGCATTGTTAAATTGATTGCAATGCAATGAATAAATAAAAGTGTGAAAAAAAAATAAAAGTGAAAAAAATGAAAGAATTGCAAGCAAAGTTAGAAAGTAGCGCATGGTATCATTTGAAAAAGTAATAGTAAGGACTGTAATCCAAAAAGTATTCATACCTAGATCTCGAACTTCCAAAAACCACCGCAAAGAAAACAATGAACGTTTTAGATTTTGGAGTTCAAATGTTTTAAATCATCATTTCGGTGTTCAAAACGTTCAAAAATCTTCAATTAATTGCTCAATTAATTTAAAAGCTTTGAGCAAAAAATCGCTGTTGTGCAACCATTTCCACAGTAACTCGTCTTCTGTTGCAAAACACAGCAATTTCATCCTTCAATTTCAAATTTTACCGAAAACAATCAAAAGACTGGCAAAAATGTTAACTTTGACTGAAACACAGGCAGATGGTGTTAGATTGAAAATCAAATCTTGGCAGTTTTTTTTGCTTAAGAGCAGTAGATAAATGCGATCCGAAATTATGAATGCAAAAATATGTTTTTGACTTCTGATTGATGACCCAAACAAGGAAATCAATAATTCAATATCTTCGTATTTGTATTCTAAAGGAAATCGAACATAACTAGAATAGGACGAGTTAGAAGTGCTTCATTCCATTGTGCCAGATTAAATGTTTAGGAAGGGCGGCAGATGAGGAAAAACTTGAAATGTGAATTGGCGAGTTGCAAAGTTTTGAATTCCAAAAAACAAGCCTTCACGACTGTTTGTGCAGAATAGCGCGAAGACTATAGCGCTAAAGTCGTGTTACACAAGCAATTATGCTAGAATTGGAAAACGCCAACAGAATCAAATTTATCAGACTCCAACTGTGCAACTGTGCAAGTTTCGTAGGCTAAACAGGGAGAAAACAGATGTCAGAATGGTTTAATCTGCGTCAGTGAATTGTTGGAGATTTAACTAAATAAAATAGGATTATGCTAGACTTGGAAAGCGCCAACGGAAAGCTCAAAGGTTTGAATACAAAATACAAAAAAGCCGTTACGTTAAATTGCTTTAAAGAGAGCAAAAATAATAAAACATTCCAGATGTAATAACCAATCTGCAAAAGGCAATTAAAGACAAACAGAAAGAGATGCAAAAAATTTAAATCTATGATTAACTGCAGGTTCGAAGATCTTGTTGGCAACCAAAATTTTTTAACTAAATCACACGAAAAACCGTAGATTATTTTTCTTTTTCTCTTTTTTTCTCGGATTTTTCTCAGAAACCCGTAGCAATGCTACTCAAAAAAAACCTTTTTAGCGGCAGTTTTGACTCCCACCCTACATAAAGACACTCCAAAAAATCATATAAGATTGTAACTGAGACCGACAAAACGACACGCTGGTAATCTTCATAGCTACTTTATATTGCTGTTGCTGAAATTATGTTTGTGTGTTGCAAAAATACTTGATTAGTTGCAATGAATAAATAAAAGTGTGAATAAAATAAATAAAAGTGAAAAAAAATGAAAGAATTGCAAGCAAAGTTATAAAGTAGCGCATGGTATCATTTGAAAAAGTGATAGTAAGGACTGTAATCCAAAAAGTATTCATACCTTGATCTCGAACTTCCAAAAACCACCGCAAAGAAAACAATGAACGTTTTAGATTTTGGAGTTCAAATGTTTTAAATCATCATTTCGGTGTCACATTCAAAAATCTTCAATTAATTGCTCAATTAATTTAAAAGCTTTGAGCAAAAAATCGGTGTTGTGCAACCATTTCCACAGTAACTCGTCTTCTGTTGCAAAACACAGAAATTTCATCCTTCAGCCCGTCAGATTTTTTAGTTTCAAATTTTGCCGATGTGCAGCTATAAGCACCACTCAAAAAACCAAAACCAATCAAAAGACTGGCAAAAATGTTAACTTTGACTGAAACACAGGCAGATGGTGTTAGATTGAAAATCAAATCATGCCAGTTGTGTTTTTTTGCATAAAAGCAGTAGATAAATGTTATTGCGATTCGAAATTATGCTAGAGTTGGAAAACGCCAACAGATTCAAATTTATCAGACTCCAACTGTGCAAGTTTCGTAGACTAAACAGGGAGAAAACAGAAGCCAGAATGGTTTAATCTGGGTCAGTGAAGTGTTGGAGATTTAGCTAAATAAAATAGGAATATGCTAGACTTGGAAAGCGCCAACGGAAAGCTCAACGGTTCGAGTACAAAAAAGCCTTTACATTGCTTTAAAGAGTGCAAAAATGAAAAAACATTCCAGATGTAATAACCAATCTGCAAAAGCAATTAAAGACAAACAGAAAGATATGCAAAAAATTTAAATCTATGATTAACTGCAGGTTCGAAGATCTTGTTGCCAACCAAAATTTTTTAAATAAATCACACGAAAAACCGTAGATTATTTTTCTTTTTCTCTTTTTTTCTCGGATTTTTCTCAGAAACCCGTAGCAATGCTACTCAAAAAAAACCTTTTTAGCGGCAGTTTTGACTCCCACCCTACATAAAGACACTCCAAAAAAATCACATAAGGTTGTAACTGAGGCCGACAAAACAACACGCTGGTAATCTTCATAGCTACTTTATATTGCTGTTGCTGAAATTAAATTTGTGTATGGCCCTAGTATGTGTAGTGCACTCTTGTGTTGCCGTCTCACGAACAGTGAAATTGTGAAACCGTCGTGATTCAAAAGCAATTTCATGTTAATCTTAATGTTAAAGCCTTAATGTTACGTTGTGGCGCAAAAATAATAAAACACCAATATATACAAATTGCTTTGGAGCGAGCAAAAATTGTTAAACATTCCAGATGTAGCAATCAATCTGCGACAGTCATTTAAAGACAAACTGAAAAAGATGCAAGAAATCTCAATCTATGGATTTTGCTTTTGGTAGGAACAAACGTCTCTCCAAAATTGATTTGAAACGAAAAATCCACCATCATTAAACAATGCTAAAGTTTGCATTCGAAAAATCAAAAAAGACAAAAACTGCTCAGTTATAATTTAATTTCTACGGGCAGAGTTATCTGGGCAATACCTTGATTAACTGTTTAAAAATGCAAAAAAAACAGCTATTTTTTAAGCTATTTATTTTTAAAAGCTATACGTGAAGTTTCTGACCATCTAGAGACTTGGCACCAATTTATTAAAGATTCTAAATCAGCCATGACGCAATGAAATAAGGGGCTCCTTCGAGAGTCTCTCCTTCCGGGATATCAACATTCATTGCGGGAAGGGTGGTTGCGGGTGGTTGCGCTGGGTGTGACTGCGCGTGCGCTTCAGTGAACAACCGGCTGATTGATGGTTGTTTGTGCGAGTTATAAAGCTGAGAAATCGAAGAAGCAAAATTTGAATTTTACGTTTCTTAACGGTTGTAATTGAAGATGCACACGGCTGCCCAGCAAAAATTAAAAAAAGCAAGGTGTGCTCGCTGCGTTTCAAAGCTGTGTTATTGGAACGTTTAAAAGTTGTACACCAAAGGAACCAAATGAGCAAATCGATGTTCAAAGTATTGAAAATAGAATTGTGGAATGAAGAATGCCAAAAGAATACAAATGCCAAATTGAGGACTGAGCCCTTAGCCAGAGGTCTGAGCCTTTACATAGCGATATATGCGCGGTTAAATCAACAACCAACAGCAGACTCGAACGGCTACCTTAACAGAATTTAAAAAGGCAAGTTGTGCTGGCTGTTTTTCCGAGCTGCGTTCTTGTCCACCAAAGAAACCAAAAAATCGTCCACCACCGTCGAGCAAACGACATCAATCAAAAGCCGTTGTGATGTTAAAGCTTTCATTTTTGCTTTTTTTGAAACGACATCTCGTGTACATAATGGCGGCAATTAGTCAGCGTGTTCGCAGTAAAAGGTAATTGGCAATTTTATTAAAATTTTAATAAAATTTTAATAAATTTTTATTTTATTGTTCATAATTTTTAAATCTTTTTTTGCAAAAAATGCGTTTGGACAGAACAAAGAGACGAAAAATAAAACCAATCACAAGCTGTTGCGCTGTTAAACACATTAAAGCTTTCATTTTGTTGTTGCCTTTTTTCAGCAAATACGGTAGTGTGTTTGATGCAGTGTGTTTGCAGTAACAGTCTCTGATCAAACAAACAGTTGGAAATTTTATTAAAATTTTAATAATTTTTTTTTGTGTTTTTCCCGCAACACATACGTTTGGACATACCAAAGAGATTAGAGAGAATTTAGAGTTTGAGCATTTTTGAGATTATTGTCATACTTTACACATTTTTGATGATGAAGATGATAAAAATAAAATTTATCGCCAATCGCCAGAATCTATCGCGCTCTATCGAGAGATCGCACTGATCGAGTGAGCATTCTATAAGTTCCCAAACATTTTAGGGAACTTCGCGTTCACAAAAAATCACAACGTCACCAACAAAAAATCACAATGCAAATCACACAATGAACATCATTAACAGTAGCAACTTGAACAACAACCGTCAGCTCACAGGCATTTTCCTCAATTTTGACACATGCACCTTCATCTCATGAGCTGTTACTTCAGGAAAAATGCATCATTTGGAGGGTTTGGAGGTCATTGAGGAGCTTTTATAAACGTAAGTGGTTGAGTCGTTAATTCAACGTTTTTTTTTTGTCGAGGGAGTGAAACAAACTCAGAACTTTAAAATAGCGGTGAACGAGAAATACATTAAGAGCCATCAACAGGTGTCTATAGAAAATGTAGAATTGAAATTATTTTTTTTCCGGCATCACTCTGCATTTAATTTTTCTGCCAATTTAGCACTTTCCATTTTACCTGTAATCAAACGTACCCCAAAAGTGCAGATCTTTTCTTGTCAGTAGCACGTGCATCAACTTTGAAGAATCAACTTTTGCCCTTTAAGAGCAAATAAAATTTTTCAGAGAGGAAAATCTACTTTCATCTTGTGCCAAGAACGTTAACTTTGGAACGTTAAGCTTGAACAAAAAACGTTAATTTGGCAAATTCAGTCAGTTTCGCAGTCAGCCAACTTGTCATGTGCTCGTAAAATTCAATCTTAATCTTGATCGGATAAGTGATCTTAATTTTCCTTTTTTTGCGATTGTCAATTCAGGGCTTCCTCAACATAACGCCTTCTCAACTTTACTTTTTAAATTGAAAATTTACTTATTAGCTACATGAATGTTGCTGTAATTTGAGGAATATCTGTATTACGAGGTCATTAAAAGGAAATTCTTTTTGAGAACAGCGTATCAGACTGTCCAAAGAGAAGTCAATTCATGTTTTTTAGAAAACTTCTCGCTAATTATTTTTCATTTCTTTTGACATTTTGCATGCTGCTGTCACGATGTATGCTTTGCCGTTAACAAATCGGAGACAAGAATTTCTTGACAATATATTTTATGACAACTTATTTTTACATTAAGAGCGATATATAAATATTGATTTTTGAGTGCTGTCATGGATCCCGTTGTTGAAACGTTTCTACCATTTTTTACATCTACCGTTCTTTCTCTAGTGGCTTTAGTTTACCATTTGCATCAAAAACGATAGAAATAATAGAAAAGCGAGAATAAAAAACATCAAATTTCAAACAAAAAAGTCATTTTTGTAGAAAGATATTTCACTTGCCTTCGGTTTTGCAACCGGCGAGGAGAGGCGAGCAAATCAATATTTGGTCCTTGATGGCATAGCCTTCGGGTAAGGGTCTAAGAAATGATTCTAATCGTCGAAACGTTAAGATATTTTAAGTTGAAATCCCTAGTTTATCCTTTGCAGTTTAGCGTAACATTGCAAAATTTTTATAATATCAAACGTAACAAGCCATTTTACAGCCAATTTTCAAGTTTGGACTAACAATAGTTTCACAACATTCAGCAGCATATTTTGGCGTCTGACGGTTTCCATTTCTATTTTTGAATCAAATTTCAGAATACGCTTTAAACCACTTGCTTGACTGCATCTGGTGGGCTACACTCTGGTCTTCTTTCTCGTCTTAACAATAATTGCCAAAACGTTGTGAGGCAAGCTTAATTCAATATTAGAACTACATAATTTTTGGATGCTAGCCATTGATTATCGTATTTATGTATTAACATGTATTTTCCAAGCTTCTAGTTATAGCGATTAACCGCAAACTATTCTAATTTTTGGAATGCACTCCGATGAAAGCAAATTTAGAGCTGAAATTAGAGCGGTTTGCTGAATCTTAATCTTTTGATCTGTTTCAGTCAAGAACAATTCATGAGATTTTTTGGCCTGATCACTGTTTATCATGGTCTACGCACCTGCAGATCAACGTATGCACGGACAAAAATAACGTTAAAACATCCTACTCTGGGTGCTATCGGTGGGTCTTTCTCGTTTTCTTGCAATTGAAGTTGGGAATGCAATTTCAATTGCAATTTCTTGCAATTGGGTTTTTGTCGTTTGTTTGAGACGGAAATTGGTATTTTGGATTGCATCTTTTAGTTTTTTGGTGACAAATGATCGGATCAATTCGTTTTTAATGCTTTTTACAGCGCACTTTTAAAAGTAACCAAGTCTGAAACAGCTCTAAATCAACTCTGTTCAGTGATCGAGTTCCTCGTTTTTCCTACGGCTCAGCACAACGTATTAGCAGGAAGACGAAACTTTAATTTATTTAATTTTTGATCTTGAAATTTTTTGAAATGAACCAAAGGCATCTCTGGATTTGTGATACAAAAGATTATTGGTTCCCTTGGATCAAATATAAGAACAAATCGAAGGGTTTTGATGATTTTTGCAATAGTGGATGCAAAATACATTGCAAATAAGCAAAAAATCAATAAAGCTATTGGCCAAATTTTTAGCCGGCCATATTCTGTGCATTTGAAGGCCACCAAAGACCAGGGATGGGCGCAAGTAAAAATTCCAAAGTTATGAAAGTCGGAACGGAATTCCGCCCATCCCTGGCGTGAAAGTCATTGACGGTGTTTCGGTTTTGTTGAACCGCAATTTTGAATACTCATTATGAAGACATTTTTGAATGGGGGTCAAGGCGAATAGTTGGTGCCAATGTAGGGTTTTTTGAACATTGATGATTCAAACATTAAAAGAGTTGCTAAATGAGCTCTTGTTCCACTTGTTAGCCTTAATATAGGCCTAATTGAATTTGGTGTGAACAGTAATTTTTGACATCAGTCATGACTTTTCAATGAGTTTTCAGTTCATATTTCTTTTGATTTACTTTTTCGTTATTTTCTCAGTCTTCCTGCTACACGTTAATAATCGTCAACGCAAACACGTTGATTCATCCGATTTACTCAATGCACGGATGCCGAGCAATGATCATGGCTGCATTGTTAGTAACTTTCTAACATAAAAGTAGCACATTTGCACAAATTAGGTCTGTTCATTTAACAAAATTCGATCTTTCTTTCTCAGTTTTTTTAGTCATTTTAAAAATACTTTTGTCCGTTGTATTCATCCACTTAGCCTTAATATAGGCCTAATTGAATTTGGCCTAATTGACCTAATTGAATGCGTCCACTACTGTAGCTTTCACCCGTATTCCAGAAAAATTCCAGAAAAAATTCCAGAAAAAATTCCAGAAAAAATTCCAGAAAAATAAATTCCAGAAAAAAGATAAGATGTGATTTGAGGTGAATTGGCAAGTTGTTCTCAGATTTTTGGAATCACAACCAACACGCGATAAATTTGCGTGTTTCAAGATTGTGAGGCTTTCTACTCTTTCTCCCACAATAAATTGTCGTTTACTGCGATTTGCAGCAATTCATCCGTCTAGAACATATCGTTGGTTGCTTTTTGTTTATTGCTCCTGATAAGACTTGAATTGTTGAATTGACTTATTAACTTAAATTCTGATTTATTCTTTTTTGGTTTTAGCAGTTTCCGCCGATGACGCAATCGCGGAGACCAAAAAAAATGTCGGGGCCAAAACTAAACCAGAGAATCCAAAACTTGTTTCTTGTATAATTGTTTTTGGCCTCTAAACTCTGTACTGAGAAACCAATCAGCGATTAAATAGACACTCTTACAGCATTTTTGCCTTCTTCTATTCGTCTATTTTGCGGAGATGCTTAAAAATCAAGTTTTGCTCTATTGCGGAAGAGATTAACTTTTATCAGACCGACGCTCGTCTCGTCTATTTTGCGTACGCTATCGTTTACCTTTGCAGTTTTTACACCTGTGGTATTTTGCCTATATCGTATAAACTGAGCGCAGCGCATATTTATTGCCATAACACTGTTAGCTCGAATATTTGATTTTTGGTCCCGACAATCGTTGACCTTGAAGTGACCGGTGATTTTTACAATGAAGTTGCTAAGCACTTGTTCACTAGGTTCGCGAAGACACGCGTATATTTTGTTTTTAGGATTACATTAGATGAAAGAATATTTTTCACCATTCGAATTGAGTTAACTGATAGATCACGATGATCAATAAGGTCATTTCAAATTTTTGGAAATTTCGACACCTTTTTCGGTTGTTTTTGAGCAATCTAAATATGTAAATTGCCGACATTAACAGCTTAACAAAAGATGCGTTGGCTTTTCTTTCTAAACGATTCAAAAACCATTTGGCTGCTGCTCGACTTGAAACTAAAAAGAAACATTTTTAGAAATTTTTGCATATGAAAGCACACAACTTGACTTGGCAAATGACAAGCTCGCTCTCTCCTGCTTAACATCAGATCTCTAATGCCATTTGGACAAACGTTGAGCTAATTGAGGTACAGAAATCTTGTGAGCTCTTCGGTTCTGATTGCATAAAATTCTACGTTGTTAACTTTGTTGATTTGAAGAATTTGGTTTCAATACGGGTGTTATACATCCTTAAATTACCGTAATTTTTTACCTGAAACAGATCTCTTATTGAACTGATTATTATGCACATTACAAAATTTCTATCTTTGTTTGATTGAACTTTCAGGGTGGACTATCCGAATGAGTTTTGTATCCTGCTAATGTAATTGGTTTGACTTGAATATGAGCCATTTTTCGAATTTACATTAGCTAAATTAAAAAGCTTTTTATTTTTGGGTTTCGGCTGGTGCGCCTGCTTGCGCCATCTCCTTTAATAACAATGCAATTGTAGCAGCTGAACGCTTTCATGATCATTTGTGCGTGTAATGCACGAGTTTTTTTCTATTTTTGTTCTGGCTGCGATTGAAATATTTTAAAATCGTACAGGTTCACGGATACAACTAAAATGAAACGAAACGACGCGGCATTAGCCGTCTTAAACATATCAGAAGCACTTATCGGAAAAGTTTTCTAATTTTTTTCAAAATTTTGGTTTTTGTTGGTTTTGTAGAAACGAAATTAATAATTGTCAAAATTGAAAGAAAGTCTGAATTTTTGAATTTTTGTCTATTTCGTATGAGTTTACCAGTAAACGCTACCCTGCTACAATGGTCACTCACAATTATTTTCACATTTTTGACGGGAGTATTTAAAATACATCCCAGTATTTTTTTTGTTCATTCCAATGGAACCCGTACAAGCCATTTATTGTGCTGCAAGCTACTGTTTGCAAAATATTAATTTTTTTGCACAACGGGCGCACAAATACAACAGAAAAGCTTACTGGTTATTGTTGTACTTGCAACTGTGTAACTTAATTTCTGAATTTCTGCATCACAGGCGCAGCGAATATATCCGCCCTGTTCAGTAGTATGCAGCAAAATTTCACTTTTAAATGACAGTCAACAACTGAAAGGTTAAGAATTTTTTATTGTCTGAAACCTGATTTTTTGAATTTTTGTATTTGAAGACGTTGTCTTCTCGGATTCACAAGATTTTAACATTTGTCGTTGCATATCACGTACCTGCTGATGCACTCTCAGTAACAAGTTAAATTTTCTATGTTTGTTTTCAGGGTTGATTTGCGAATTCTAGTTTATCAGGTGGAACCGTTGCTCTGCTTAACAAAAATTTATCGAGAAAACGAGATTAAAGCACTATTTTTTTTGTCCACGTCAATTACTGACTCTATTTTTTTCTCGATCTTAGTTCTAAGCAATTCTAATGGGCATTTTCCTAATTCCAATTTGGAGTAAGCCGTAGTAAGCCGTGATCATTTTCTTTTCTTTCATCTTCATCTTTCATCTCGAATGCATTTTTTGGGAACAAACTTTTCACGCCTTATGGACGCAATTTGAACTGCTTTGAGTATTTAAATATAACATTTTATTAAAGTTTCGACCCAAAAAAGTTTGTAGAATGGATACCTAAACCGCACAGTCAAGTGAACATGGAGACTCATCGGTATTTGTCCAACAAAAAAATCGTCTAGACGACTTTGTTTAGCAGCACTCATTTTTTGTCGCCATCACTTCCTGTCTCCTTTTCTGGATTTTCGATGAAATGTGACATCTTAATGAAGAAATTTTAGGTTTTTTTTTTTGTTTTTTTTGTAGTTCAACAGTTTAACATGGTCAATTTCGATTGTAATACTTATCTGCAATGCAAAGATCAATGTGGTTAATCTTTTTTGTAGAGAATTAATGTGGGGTTGTTCCTGACGATCATAAGCTTCTGTTTTGCAACGTTTTTTTTTTGTAGTTCAGTACAGTACTACCTCTGGTAATTGGAGTGCTTTACAGCTTTCAACATGGTCACTTTGTCTGAAA
>MQUG01003726.1:0-17073 GCA_007213375.1 Steinernema feltiae | reverse complement strand
AGGAATCAGAGTTCAGAGGATGCTCAGAGCCTCAAATTTGAGTTTTCAGCTACTACAACACGTACATCAACTGCGAGCGCGCGATCTACACGAATTCGTGCGGCCAGGGCGTCTCCAAGTTTGTCTGCGAGAGCAAAAAGGCGTCAATTCAGGCGAGCACGCACTCCTGCGACTCCACTCTCCTCAAGTGCTGATCGGATTATTGTATCTGAGGCCATCTGAGTCTCTCCTGTCTTCAACTCACTTTGTGCGCCAATGCCAAGCTAATTTAATGGATACATCATAAATAAATCAAGCGGAAATGAGAATTTTAGCAGAAAACACCTCAGTTGGCCTAAATGCCTAAAGCGTCCTTTCGCAGCCTTAAATCGAGCGTTTCACGGAGCTCTCTCGTCCTGGCAGATCGCGATGACCTTCTTCCAATCACAATTCATCGTCTGATGCGGTCCTGAGCCGACAAACTTGGCGCAAATCAGGTCTTCAACCGCTTGACCGCAGTGCGCAATGTAAATCTCCATCTCACACTTCAATTTTGCGCTAAAATATGAATCTACCGTAATCTCAGAGGACATTACAGCCTGCACCTGCACATAACGAGTCCATTGTGCTTGGGCGAAAGGTGTTTGTTGCAGATTCGCGTTCTCTGGAATTCGTTGACTTCATCCACGGCACGACATGCTCTTCGCGTAGTCTGAAACGCCATTTTAGAGCCCAAAAGCGAGATTCTCTCGTTTACTGAGGTAGATTTCGGTGCAGTTGTTCATGTAGCCTCGAGCGATCTCGTTGACAGACGCGTTCTGCGTCACCCTGACCGCCAGATCCGAGAAGTCGGTCCGCCAAAGTCGCCATTGTGCCGCAAAAGGTGCACGCCTTGTCAGCGCGACTCGTGGCTTCGTATTTGGCGACCAGCTCGGGCCAAGTCACGTTCGACTCCACGGAGAAGTCGGCGTCTCAGCGCGAATCTACCGTAGCCTCCAGCCTCGTAAAGAGTCCACGCTCGCTCGAGAGGTGTTTGTACTTGCTGGGATTACTGTATTAGGGGTAGATGAATGCGTGCAAAGGCAGAGAGAGGTAGTTGTGTGCCCTCAATGCGCCCCTTGAAAGAACTCGCGCTTCCCTCTCGTTCATGTGATGAGCAATTGATGTGGGTTGACGTCATCAGTCGCCCACAGAGTCCAAAGGTGGCGTAAACATGATTTTGCTGTGAGATGAAACGCGTTCAAGCAACGGAAACGGAAGCAACGGAAAACGAAATTAAAAACGAGTTTCTTTAACGTTTTAAAATTGAATTTTGACTACAGTACTCTCTCATCCGCCTTTCACAAGCACTTCAACCCTTAGATTCATCATCTTTGACCACTTAATCTCTTGATTCCTCCAACCCCCGTTACCCTGACGACGCAACCTTGCTGCGTCGTCTTCATTCGCACTTCAATTTTGAGTTTTCCCCTCGACATGTTGCTCGCCCCTCCCGATCCGGCGTTTACCACTCGCGACTACCTCAAGCACAGGCCTCTCCCATTCAGCCATGTCCCAGAGCCCAAACGTCGCACTCAAAGCGACGATTTCAACTTTCCCACAAGCTGGAAACTCGTCTTTGTAGCGTTTGTAGTCTACCTCGTCTTTGCTCTGTACAAATGCTACAAGAATCCACCTTTTACATGTTCGTTAACTTGCTTAAACTACCGTAATCCCGTTGTTCTAGCCACAACAGAGTACGTCGACTGGACTCTCAACCAGAACAAGGCGCTTCTGCTTGAATTCAACGCTAAACTCAAGGATTACGGTACCGAAAACAAGACAATTCTGGCTGGAGAACTGGAGGACATTATGGATTCGCACAAAAACGCGATAAAACGCGAGCAATGGTTCCACTTTACTCAGATAAAGCTTTTGTGAGCAGCACCTACCGTATCACGCTTCAATTTGACTTGACTTTCAGCTGCTCCATCAAATCGAACAAGGCCAGACGTGGCGTGTGGAGCGCTACTTAGCGCTCATCGGCTACGAGAGAGCGGAGGAATTGGCTCATTTCATCGTCGCAATCCTGAAAAACCCTAAAACTAGCGATCGAAGACAAGATTTTGGAGATTGAGAGCCGGTTTGACGTTGAAATCAACGAATTCATAACCTCAAAACTCCCAAAGTCGATGTGGAATGAAACAGGTAGGCTAATGCAGTCTTTTTCGCCCTTAAATCATGGGTTTCAGTTGAATTCTGGACCCATGTGAAGCTGAACAAAACCCCTGGGCTTGAATTGAGTGAACTGGCTCAAAATCAGACCTTTGCCGAAGCGATAACGGCCAAGTTGATCGAAATTGCACGAGCACAAACAACGAATCCAAGCAGTCTGGAGAAGCACCTCCTCTGTTTCAGCATTCTCCCCGCCATTGCGCTCGTTATCATGATAGCGGCAGCGGCGTCTTTCGGATCTCTCGTCCTTTTGCTGTTTGTCGGCCTGCGAATCGTCAAACAAGACGAGGAGAGACGAGAGATGAAGCGGCGTTACGTGGTGGGACGATGCAGGCTGTGGTTCCCTGAGAGAAGCGTGCTGGAAGTGAGCTATGGACACGTTTTGGCGGCGATGAAAGAGTTTGACGAGCTCTGGGAGGAGTACGGAGCCTTGAAGGTTGTTTGAGAGGTTGATCATCTCTGGGATACTGTAGCCCTATGGTTGCTTGTTGCTGTATGCTGGGGAGTTTATGTGTTACTCTAAGCTCTTATTTTAACGTTGTTTAAAGACTTTCCTACCGTAATCCTTGTTTGTGTGATTGTAACTAATGTTTAAGTCTTGTTTTCATAAAGAGAACAGCCATGTGTGGCCAGGGTGTGTGACAATTACGGTAGCGAGAACAACAGCGAGCGTGGCAGACAAATGAGAAAAACGTCAACAACAGGTTTTTCTTGGCAAAATCCCTCAGAGTGAAGGCATACGGTAGGTTCTCTTTGTGTGGAGGCGTTGACAACAACAATTCAAAGAACGCGAGATGATTCTTGAAGCTTAAAGAGTCGAAATTGTCAGCTTGCGACTCGTGATTTGTCACCTGATGCCCACGCAGTTGGTGACGTCGACAACAAGTGCCTCGGTGGAATTGGAATTGAGGTCGGCGCAGCGATTAAGCGGCGAAGATTCTAGAAGCAATTGAGAGAGGTTAGGTCACAGAGTACGTATTCTAACAGAGAGTTAGATGGTTAGGCAAAGCTTGAGACAGAGTCGTGCCAATGGACGTGCCACCCTTGAGGGATGCGCCAGTTGAAAGCTAAGCCGATGGACCATTTAAAGGCAAAGCAATTTCATCTGCTACGCAGCTGAACTTTGGGGAATACGAAATTCGAGGTTGTTTAACTGACTGTGGTGACTACCGTAATCCGTGTTTTTGCTAAGCAACTCAAGACACAAAACTAGCCGAATCTAATCAATTTGTCAATTTTTCAAAACCAGACAGATTTGAATCAACAATGACATTTGAGATCAAAAGCGTAAAAAACTGTCAAAAACGGTCAATACTGTAGACGTCTACAGTGTCCAAGCCCTTCCCCTTTGTTGAGAAATACGATGAATTCATAGCTGCCTGTCTTACATACGGTAATCCTTGTTGTTGCTAGGCAGTTCAAGACACAAAATTAGCAAAATTCAATTAATTTATCAATCACCACACTCAAGGAAACCGATTTTATCTAAAAACAGACACAGACAGATTTGAAACAGCACATTGAAGATCAAAAACCGGTCGCCGGAGACACGTAGACAACACGATCTCGTTGGAGGAGAGTACTGTGGACGTCTACAGTGTCCAAGCCCTTCCCCTCATCTCCAACTCTTCATTTGTCGGCTTCTTTTCATACTTGACCCCCACATCCCTATCCATCGCATACGACAGTCGCTCATCTTTCACGTCTGCTCTGCAAATGCAGCAAATTGCGAGTGCAACCGAGGAGAACACGCAGAAGATCGTTCCAACCACGACGATTACGGTGTCCGTGGAGTTCAAATCGTCCAGGTTTGTAGCTGGACGTCTTGGGATGCAGTGAAGGGAGAGGTTACGGTATTGGTGAATCATCGCTTCTGTTATGGTCATGTTTGGCTTTCGACAGGTGGCGCTGAAGGCGGGAGTCATTGCGATGGTTGTGTTCTTCCAGAATGAGGCTGAAAATGGAGAAATTTGAATTTTGACTGATTTTTGGGTATGAAATGAGGATTTTGAGCAAAATCTGATTAAGCCATTACTACAAAGACTTGATTTTTGGCCTGCTTTATGCTTAAACACATCCCATTCAATGACCAACTTACCAGCCGCGCTCCTCATCTCTCTCGCCTGGGTACTGTAGCCAAAAGCGCTCACATGGTCGTCATACAAACCATCAATCATCTGGAACTCCTCGGTAACGTTGACTTTAACGTCATCCTGGATGATCTGAGTCAACAACTGAGCCAGATGCATCGCTCGGTCGCTAGCGATCACCGTCAAGTAGTCGTGCACATTCTCGATCAGGTTTTTGCCGTTTTCGATCTTGTTCAGGAGCTAAAAGCTTAATTTGAGGCTTGCTTGACCAACACACCCACCCATCTCTTTCGATTGAGGCCTTTTCTAGATCCAGCGAGTCCTTCAGTCGACTTGAACTCGTGAATTGTGTTCTCGAGCTCGAGAACGAGGTCAATCCGTGGTTTGGTTGCATATCCAGCGACGAGTTTGCGGTCAAAGGTGCGAAGGAACTCCTTGTCTAAGCGGATTGACCAAGCCACGTATTTCTCATCGCCTAAACACCATTTTTGAGCTCATTAGGGCTACGGTAGCTTACTAGCAAAGAAGCCTGAAGGACTTACAACCATCCCGATGAGGAAAAATACCGACAGAGCGTAGATGAACGGGAAAATGGCGGTTTTAAAGAGATACCACGCCGCACCAAGGCTACAGGCACTGTAGTGTTCTGGCTCACGCTCTAAGGGGAGTACGGTAACGTACGATGACGTCTCCGTATCCATAGAGACCGAATACTCAGCAGGAGCGACGGGGGTTGCAGGGCGCATCGACATGAGGGCCGAAGTGAGCGAGGAGGCTATCTGAACCTGACACCGAGCGGTGGCGAGAACGACAAAGCAATTACCACACACACGTACGCAACTCGACGCAAAAGCGAAAGTGAAAAGGTGGCGATTACTCTGGCGCTTTAATTAGATGGGAGGTGCGATAATCCGGGGCAGATTGCGTTTCATCCTCACACCTCTTCGTTTGGTCGTCAAGTAAACAGCACAAAACGTTGCATGATGGACGGACAGATGGACACCTTCGATGTGTGCGCCTTCGTTGGTTCATGTTTTGAATTACCACACTGGACTTTAAAGTATGAAATGAAAATGCAGCAGTAGTGGCCAAGCGGGGACTTAAACATCAATTACAAGGCGCTGTCTGGTTTGACTGACAAAAGCTGACGTTTCCAGACAAATCTAATGCTTCAGACTGATGATGAGTGCGTAATTTTGTCTGGAAAAGCTGCATTTCTAGACAGATACTGCTTAGCGGGAAGGGTGGTTGAATCGGTCTGATAATGTGAGCTGTGTGGAATTTGATGTTTAGACAAAAAAATTAATTCAGGAACACTCAGGGCGCTATATTTCGGTTTTTTACGCTCAAGTCAAGCATGTTTCATGCCTCAATTTTTGGTTTTTGCTCTTTGGATGCTTTGGAGTCGGCAAATCGGAGCAAAAGGAGCTAAAAAAAGGCTTAAATGATTAAATGGAATGTTTCGTCAAAATCCGAACGTGTGACATTTTACCTCCTAAGCCGGAAATTGACTTAGTCTGTGTTGACTCAGCTCTGATTTTAGTCTATGTCTTTAGCGTTGACGTTCCACGTTGACAAATCACTTTTTTTGAATTTTTGTCAACAACAACAACTCTTCTGTTTGACATTCCATGTTTCAGGGCAAGCGGATGCAAGCCTAACCATCCTCGTTTTGAAAATGAAAATGCAGTAGTAGTGGCCAAGCGGGGACTTAAGCATCAATTACAAGGCGCTGTCTGGTTTGACTGACAAAAACTGACGTTTCGAGACAAATCCGATGCTTCAGAATGATGATGAGTGCGTAATTTTGTCTAGAAAAGTGACATTACTAGACAGATACTGATTAGCGGGAGAAGTGACTCCGTCTCATACAGTAAGCTGCATTGAATTTGATCTTTAGACAAAAGATTAAGTCACTCAGCACGCTATCTTTCGGTTTTTCGCGCTCAAATCAAGTTCCATACCTCAAACATCGGGTTCACGGCCAGTTAATGGAATGTTTCGTCAAAATCCGAACGTGTGACATTTTCCTTTCTAAGAGTGTAAATTACACTGATTATGTGTAAATTACACTGAATTACACTAATTACACTCAGCTCTGACTTTAGTCGATGCTTTTGGCGTCATTCGCATTTCGACAAATCACTTTTTTGGAATCTTTGTCAACAACAACAACTCATCTGTTTGACATTCCATGTTTCAGGGCCACCTACTCAACCGCCTAACCATCCCCATTTTCCCCTTTCCTAACCACTCTCCTAACGCTCTTTCAACGCCAATGTCAGGGAACGCCGCCTCGATCACTGATTTCTACACACGCATCTGTCAACGTCACATTCTTATCAGATGACGCCCTTGTGCCCTGCTCTCCCCCCTATAAGTAGCTACACTGAAGCCTCCACAGCGCTACAGTCATGTTGCTGCTCGCGCTCTTATCGTTTTCCGTCCTCGCTGGGGCGAACAATCTGCTCCCCACCCAGGTTCACCTCTCCTATCATGGAAACCCCAACGAAATGGTCGTCACGTGGATTACGATGGCTAAAGGTGAGCGGCGCACTTCGAGTTGAGACCCTAAAATGATCGAAATTTAGTTGACAAGGAGAGTATGGTAGTATACGGTACTGATTGGCGTAATTTCACTCAAACCACCAAGCCCTATCATATTCACAGCTTCATCGTGCCGGGAGCCGAGGAAATCGAGCGTTGGGTGTATAAGACCACGCTTACAGGACTAAAAGAGAGCACCAGATACTGTAGGATTACTGTATTGGAATGTAATTGAGCATAAAATCACGTTTTTAGACTACAGAGCCGGAAACGACTACGGATTGTCGAATGTTTTCAACTTTAAATCGTTTTCCCACGACATGACCAACTATACCGTATGCATTTACGGTGATTTGGGTCTCGAGAATGGAGTTTCCACTGATGCGATCATTGATGCCGCGCAGAATGGCGATTTTGACCTGATCATCCACATTGGTAGGTTGATATCGCACAACGCTACGCTAAAAGTGATGATTTTAGGCGATTTGGCCTACAATATGGACTCTGACAAGGGCAAACGAGGCGACCAATTCTTCAATAAGATGGTTCCAGCCAGCGCTTTTGTACCGTACATGACCGTAGCCGGCAATCACGAGCACAAGTACAAGTTTGAGCACTACAAGAGTCGCTTGACGATGCCGAGCAACGGAGTTGGAGTGCATGACAATCAGTTCTACAGGTATGACAGACAGGGAGGTACTGTAGCTCATGGCAAGGAGGTTACAGTGGCTCGTTGTGGGGATGTTTTAGACCTGGTACTGTAGTTTGTTAGGTTACTGTAGTTCACAGTGGGGAGTATCTGGCGTACTATTACTGTAGGTTACGGCTTAGGTTACTGAAGTTTTCATGAAGTTGCTGTAGCTCATGTCAGGAAGGTTACTGTAGCTCTTTTCATGAAGTTGCTGTGGCTCATGTCAGGAAGGTTACTGTAGCTGATGGAGTTGTTTCAGTAGATCTCAAACTCAACTTTCCAAAAATTTCAGTTTCGACCTCGGCGAAGTGCACTTCATCGGCCTCAGCTCCGAGTACTACGGCTACAACTGGATGGAGCACATCAAAAAGCAGTACGACTGGCTAAAGCAGGATCTTGACGTAATTTTGGTCCTACCACGACAATTTCATTTTTCTCGTTCTTTCAGAAAAACACCAAGCCCTGGATCGTCACCTACATGCATCGACCCTACTACTGCTCGAATCGCGACGGTAAGAAGAGCGACTGCACCGGCGAAGATAGCGAGTACCTTCGCGTCGGGGACGCGGAACTCGGAATGCCCGGCCTCGAGAACATTCTCAACGAGCGCGGCGTGGACATTTGCCTCTGGGGTCACAAGCACTTCTACGAACGCATGTTCCCCGTCTACAACAATCAGACATTCTACCAGACGCTCAACGTCTATCACAACGCTCAGACGCCCGCGTACATCGTCACCGGCTGCGCGGGGAACAAGGAGAAACACGCGCTCTACGCCGACTACATTCCACCGTACTCGGCGGTGCGTTCCGAAGACTACGGCTATATGGTGATGAACGTGTACAACGCGACGCACATCCACATTCGGCAGTTGAACGCGGAAAACGGCGCGTTGGTGGATAATTTGTGGATCACGAAGAGCGCAGGTTATCGGCCAGGTGTGAAGAGTACAGTAGCCACAAGTCATCGGGTTGATAAGGAGAAGCTGATGCAGATCAACTTGGATAGCGATTGGTAGAGAGGTGGAATAAATGCTTTTAGAACCCCTTATTTGCCACTTCATTTGTTCAAATTTGTGAATTTTGCATCTGACCAGCGTGGACCTCGGCTCCTAGTCAAGGATGAGCACAGTTTCACCAGCGTGGACCTTGGTTACTCACTCTACAACTCATCAGCTTCTGTAGAGAAATGTCGTTTTCCATTTTGCCATGTTCCGTTGTGGGCCATTGGTCACTTGGTCATCATTTCAGACTTGGTCAGAATTAGTCAAACAGACAGAATCACTCTATAGGATCCAATCTGCCTAGAAAAGTTAAACTACACGTGGAGTGTTCATCAATTTCATCATCTTCTGTCTAGAAATGTCGCTTTTCCAGACAGCCACTGTCATCTTTCCATTGTGCCATGTTCCAATGTGGTTCATTTGGTCATTACAGACAGTTCAAACAGACAGAATCACTCTACAGGATCCACTCTGTCTAGTAAAGTCAAATTACACGTAGTAATGGCCAAGAGGGCCTGTATACATCAATTTCAAGGCGCTGTCTGGATTTTGACAGACAACAACCGGCGTTTCTAGACAACTACAGAAAGATGGGTGCGCAATTTTGTCTAGAATGTCTCAGAATCCTCAAACAACAACAAACAACCTATTCAGGTCTTACCACGGCAAAACTGTAAAGATTTGTGTGACTTAATGACCTCTCAACGCATTTTCTCTCGTCAATTTCACTATGGCTATGGACGACGTTCCGTACGCGTTCTCTCAATCGGTCGCCGCTCTTCTCCCTTATCCAGCGCTACTCGAGAACCGTTTCCCCACTGCACTATGGCAACAGCCGATCGATGAGCAAATCAAGCACCGTGTGGATGTGACGTTGCGTATTGGTTGCGACAATGGCGGCGCTTGGTCGTACGTCATGTTCTGCAAAGGCGGCGAATTCACGTTTGAAGAGGTTCGGACTGCAAATAGTCGACATTTTCGGATCGAAAAAATCTGCGTTTCCGCCATTTCCTACGCTGAGCACGCGACTTACGAGGAAATGACTGAATTGGTGACGTTCATTGTGCCATTTGTCAATTTTGGGAGTTTGATTGTTGATTACCGAAGGATTGACGCAGAGGACGACTTTTCCAAGCTGCTGGCCTTGTTTCAGAACTCCCCATTTGCTCATATCGACGTCAAAAAAGCCAACTGTGCGCAATTCATTGCTAGCCAGCTGAAATCCAGCGTTTTACAGAAACTCTTGATTGATCAAGTCCCGATATCTGCTGCACGGAAACCCGCATTCGAAGAATTCGTCCTGGAGGCCGCGTTTGAGCTCGCCAGTCTCAGATCCAAAAACCTCAAATTCGATTGCGCCTTCTTTGAGCACCTCTTTGAGAGATCGCTGGACCGCGACTACATGCAACTCGTTTGTTATTTCTCGTTTGACTTTCAAGAGTTGGGTGATTTCAAGAAAGAGCTACAGATTGATACTGAATGCTACAAATGGTCATGGCGTCGCGAAGACGGAGTGTCCGTTCACGTCGACCAACGCGGCGGCCGATTGTTTAATGTGGAATTTGAAAATGACAATTGAGTTGACCGTTTTAGAGCCAAATGTGATTAATAAATGAGCTCACAACGATGATTAATGCTAGATTTATGCCTAGTTCGATTACACACGAAGTGAAGCCTTTGAACATCGATTATGACACAACATTTTCCAGAACTGAGGTGCAGAAAACGCCTGAATGCAACGCTCAAAAACGATGAAAAAAGCGTGATAAAAATGGTTCTCAGCAGAGGTTCAAACCCCACCTGATGGGTCGTGACCAAATGCGTTGCCATTGAGCCATCAAGGCAGCCGCTCTATAGCGTTAGTTTGCAGTGTTATCACTTCGGTCCAACTTGTTTAAAGGCATAACTCTTCAGGAGTTGCGTATGGACGAGTAGTATAAACAGTGGATTTCTTAGTTGGATCTACAACTATGCAAAGTTTCATTTCAATCGGCGTTGAACAGTCCGAGAGGTTCCCTATAAACCAGATTTCAGTGCCACACGCGTTGAATGAGACTCCGACCAGTTTCCTACATTCTTACGAGGGTTCTCTTGTTCATAGCTAACCGTACAAACCAATCAACACGTTACCTAATCCTCGATTATACCACACACATTGATTTCAACCCCAAATTCCCCATTCAAAACTCAATTTATTCAGCATTTCAGCAAAACGCTGCTGCAACGATGAGCATTCGCAGTCAACGCGACCTTTTCATAGTTGCACACGTACTTTGACACTCCCTGGCCGCATTCTCCGGTGTACACGCGTCTCACGCAGTTCACAAAGTCATTGTAATAGCTGAAATGCGTTCTTTGATCTCAATCAGTCTACAGTAATCTCACCTGCATTCAAAAGAGCCATCAATCGCGTAATCGAGACTCCTCGCACACGCTTCAATCTCCTCTTCGTACATCTTCGGTACCGATTTCAGACAGAAAAAGTGCTTGGTAGCATCTAGACATACCGTAATCGAGTGTGCGAGGCTGACGTGTACCGCTAACCTTTGAATCCATCGCCGCACGTGAATTTCATCGCGTGAAAGTCGGTGTTGAAACTGGTCGCCTCGTGTCTCGAAATTCCAAGTTTTGTCTGCAACGCGGCGGTGCTCATGCACGCGTAAATCGTCGTGCCAAGACACGTCTCAAAGTCTCGCTGCCATTTGCAAATGTTCTTGAGCGCGGCGACGCCGCTCGAGTTGAGGTAGTTGTGCTTCTTCTCCTCGTAGAAGCGATAAGACGGAAATCGATCGGTTGAGAGGCGAAAGTTCTCAAGATAGGCGTTGTAGCAGTTCCTTAGAGCCTGGAATCGGGGATTTTTGAGTTAGGTGATGGGGTGAGCTTACCATCGGGCTGCATCGCGCTGAAGCCGAAGCGACAAAAGCGAGGAGAGCGAAGGTTTTGAGAAGACTTTGAGAGGAGAACATGGAAGAGGAGCGGAGCACAATGGAACGGGGAGACGAATGAGAATGAGCTGTGCTTATCAGTGGCGAGAGCGTCCAAGGCAAATAGACAGACAGACAGACAGATCGCATTGTTGGCGAGATGGACTATTTGCCTTCCTGATGTCATTTCTAGGCGAATACGTGACTTTTGGCGATAAAATCAGGCCGATCAGCGCCACAGTGTAAATGTGGATTGATCAAGGCTTCTCCTATGCCGCAAGTCAGGGACAAAAGTGACAAATTCCATCGCATGATTTGCGACAGCATAAGTTACGGTAATTGGAGACGAATACTCGTTTTAAAAAAGCTATGATATAAACAAAAAAAGCAAGGTCCTGGCCGGGTTCGAACCGGCGACCTTCTGCGTGTGAAGCAGACGTGATAACCACTACACCACAGGACCGATGGGAGCAAGTCACACAAAATCTAATATATGACCAAATCAAAAATTGGAAATGTCACATGTTCGGTCTGCGAAATGGTGGCAAGATCGAAAAACTCAAAATGTCTAGTCTAGTCACTGTCTCAAGTTGAAAACTACCACAGCGGCACGATTGACTGGGATGCAAACATAGTTGCAAAGCAGCCAGACGAACGAAAAAGCGTAATAAACAAGTCTTCCGCAGCGCTGACGTGTGTAAACCTCCTTCTTGCAAACTACCGTAGCCACCGAAATCGTGTTAGGTGTTGATTGACACGAGGAAGAGCAGCGTTGTGGTAGCAGCTGCTGAAAAAAGCGCCGAACTCACAGCGAATGTTAAAAAAGAACCTTCTCAATTCACCTCCGAGCGACAGCTGCTCGGTCAGACGAGCGAAAAAAGCGCAGAGAAGAAGCAAAAGTCAAATTCCGGCGGACGAACGATGCCCTCCGCAAGCGAAATCCTCGCTTTGGCGTTTGTTCGCTGAATGTGTCTTGTGTAGCAAATTAAAGTAATGAAAAAACGGTCCTGAGCCGACAAACTTGGCACAAATCAGGTCTTCAACCGCTTGACCGCAGTGCGCAATGTAAATCTCCATCTCACACTTCAATTTTGCGCTAAAATTGAATCTACCGTAATCTCGGAGGACATTACAGCCTGCACCTGCACATAACGAGTCCATTGTGCTTGGGCGAAAGGTGTTTGTTGCAGATTCGCGTTCTCTGGAATTCGTTGACTTCATCCACGCACGACATGCTCTTCGCGTAGTCTGAAACGCCATTTTAGAGCCCAAAAGCGAGATTCTCTCGTTTACTGAGGTAGATTTCGGTGCAGTTGTTCATGTAGCCTCGAGCGATCTCGTTGACAGACGCGTTCTGCGTCACCCTGACCGCCAGATCCGAGAAGTCGGTCGCCAAAGTCGCCATCGTGCCGCAAAAGGTGCACGCCTTGTCAGCGCGACTCGTTGCTTCGTATTTGGCGACCAGCTCGGGCCAAGTCACGTTCGACTCCACGGAGAAGTCGGTGTAGCCTGGCGTCTCAGCGCAGTATTCGCGATAGTTGAAAAAAGCCTATAGATTACGGTAGCCTCTCTACCTATTCAATGCATAAACAACTTTATTCTTACAGTTGCAAATCAAACACAAATTATCATAAATTACCATAAATAAACAATTAACATCATGAATTCAACTTCGCAGACCCAAAAATCATCCTCCCGGAGCCTCACTGAACGTCAAAATCCTCGCAGTGGTCGAAACACCTGCGACCAAACGCACTGACGACTCGTGTAGGCGGTCATACCACGGAAAGTAGTCGACGAATCGCGCACAAGTGAGGGCGAGGACGCGTTCTCCGCACTCTTTCGAGTAGATCGCCTGAGTGCATCCCAGGTAGCTTCTGCATGATAAGGAATGAGGCTTTGAATGGTCAGAATAGGCCTACTTGCAGTCCATGACGAGATCCTCGCCGTAGAGGTGCTGAGCGCACGAGTTGAACGCGTCGCGGTGATTGCCGGCGTCAACGGTCTGCAAGCAGGCGAGATTTTGAGCAAAATCTGCAACAAAAGAGGCTCAGAGGAATGATAATTGAGGCTTGGTTGGCTCTCTTACAGTGATAGGTCCTTCCGCAAGCCTCAAATTGCTCCTTCAGATATCCTTTCAGCTCGTTCGCGTACGCACAGGACGGATTCACGTTCGCCTCAAAGACCTCCATCAACTCCTCATAGGTCTGATTCTTGTAGTCGCGCCACGATTCCGTGTGATCGCACCTCAGCATGTACTTCTTTTCAAACTTTTCAAAATGCTGAAAATCGATATTTTGTCTTCAAAATCTTCAATTGTCGCACATACATGAAAGGAGCAGCGATCGGGACAAATCTCGCGACCACCAGCACCGACAGCGTCACCACGACGAGCAGAGCCGGAACCTTCATCTGCATGGCCACTCTGAAATCGAAGCAGCGCATTACAGTATCACTCGCCTAGCACTAGCAGTCGGCAAAACAGCGATTGAAAAAATGAATTAACGAAACGCAAATGTGCAAAAAGCGAGCGCAGCGGCGCCGGCGACCGCGACGGCGGTTTGTTGACAGCTGTTGTTCTTCGGTGCGGCATTTCGACGAAATAAATAGAATGTAAACAGCGAACTCTTGGTGCGTCGTGCCCCCGCACCAAATTGGTCCTCCTCCTATCAATACATAGCGCTCATCAATGGTGATAGCAATTAGCGCGCGAAGGAGAAGGGCAATTACAGCCGCAGCAAAGTGCTCTCTCGAGTGACGCAGTCTAGACATGAATGATGCTATTGTAGACAACTCGCTAGGTTCGGCATCAGCCAACCCTCCATCAGCTAGGCTGTTAACTTGCACACTTCAACAGCCAATTATCCAATTTTCAAGCTCCAAAAACTGCAAAATCGTATTTTAGACAAAAGGGCACAAGACGTGCAAACGCAGGTACACTACAATTCGTTGCAGTCGCGACCGTTCAAACCTCAATTTCAAGCCCTTTTTTGCGACCTTATCAGCAAAGATTGCAGCTTATGTGCTTGGGGGAAGGCCTAAGCGGATCAGCGTGGGGCGCAGCGAACAGATCTTTAGCACAAATGAACACAGTTTGTGTGTATGCGAACCTAATCGAGAATTCAGGGTGAGTCAGAAAATGAATTCGCGGCGATGACTGCGCCAGTCTAGGGAGCTTTGAACTGTCTGCAAAAATCAAAAAATGAGTTTATTTGTTTATTTTGTGTGCCGGAGAGCAAAATTCAAAGCGCGCAAATTAATCGACGAAACACAGCTTGTTGACAGCTGTTGGTCGTTGCTCGTTTGAGCCAATAAGTAAACAATGCGGCGGCAGCGGTTGGGTCTGAAACTGCAGTTTATGGATGCAGCACAGAGCGGAGTCGATGACGCATTTCTGTCTGAAAATGCGATTGTCTGGACAGAATGACCGGATGAGACAGGCAGGTTCTGTCTGTAAATGACCAATTCCAGACATGCACATCTCTTTCCTGCACGTTTCCTGCAGCACATAGCAAATCAGCATCGAAATCTTGCTTTATATGCTCAAAATCTTGTCTACAATGTTCAATGTCTGTCTGAAACAGTCGTGTCTGTCTAGACAACAAAGCAGTAAAAAGTCAAAATCAGACAAAATTAATCTAACTGCTGCTTTGTCTGAAAAACCAACATTTCCAGACAGATTCGCGTTTCCGCCAAAACATCAATCATTTCGATCATTTTTTGCTTTGTCTCTCTTCTCTGCACACTCAGAGAAGATGCAAAACTCAACCCCGAGAGTAATCATGCCAACAGATGTAATTCGTCGCGTTTTTCCGCACCCACAGGGCGTCCAGCCTCGTCTTGTTTACACTTTTTATGCGTTCGCAACCTCACTTTAACGTCGTTTGTTTTAAAAAGTGTAAAAAAGTGATATTCTTAGCCTCGCTCGGTGCGCCGCATTATCCACTTTTGTGCCTCATCTGGCGGCGTGATGCGAGTCGTTTTTATCGTCTCTGTGCTCGCCTTGTGCGCATATGGTGCAAAAATTGTCTCCAACTGTCCTTATGAGGTAGGCTACCGTAGTCCATAGGCTTAGATCTCGCGTTTCAGGACTTTTCGTGGGCCTTTTTCAACTATCGCGAATACTGCGCTGAGACGCCAGGCTACACCGACTTCTCCGTGGAGTCGAACGTGACTTGGCCCGAGCTGGTCGCCAAATACGAAGCCACAAGTCGCGCTGACAAGGCGTGCACCTTTTGCGGCACAATGGCGACTTTGGCGGCCGACTTCTCGGATTTGGCGGTCAGGGTGACGCAGAACGCGTCTGTCAACGAGATCGCTCGAGGCTACATGAACAACTGCACGGAAATCTACCTCAGTAAACGAGAGAATCTCGCTTTTGGGCTCTAAAATGGCGTTTCAGACTACGCGAAGAGCATGTCGTGCGTGGATGAAGTCAACGAATTCCAGAGAACGCGAATCTGCAACAAACACCTCTCGCCCAAGCACAACGGACTCGTTATGTGCAGGTGAAGGCTGTAATGTCCTCCGAGGTTACGGTAGATTCATATTTTAGCGCCAAATTGAAGTGTGAGATGGAGATTTACATTGCGCACTGCGGTCAAGCGGTTGAAGACCTGATTTGTGCCAAGTTTGTCGGCTCAGGACCGCATCAGACGATGAATTGTGATTGGAAGAAGGTCATCGCGATCTGCCAGGACGAGAGAGCTCCGTGAAACGCTCGATTTAAGGCTGCGAAAGGACGCTTTAGGCATTTAGGCCAACTGAGGTGTTTTCTGCTAAAATTCTCATTTCTGCTTGATTTATTTATGATGTATCCATTAAATTAGCTTGGCATTGGCGCACAAAGTGAGTTGAAGACAGGAGAGACATTTATTAGCCTCAGATACAGTAATCCAATCAGCACTTGAGGAGAGTGGAGTCGCAGGAGTGCGTGTTCGCCTGAATTGACGCCTTTTTGCTCTCGCAGACAAACTTGGAGACGCCCTGGCCGCACGAATTCGTGTAGATCGCGCGGTCGCAGTTGATGTACGTGTTGTAGTAGCTGAAAACTCAAATTTCGAGGCGCTGAACATCCTCTGAACTCTGTTTCATACCTGCATTTGAACCCACTGGTGATGTTGTTGTGCAGCTGGCGGTCGCACGCCCTGAATTCGTCGATTTCGTCGCGCCGCGTCGTGTGGAGGCAGTAGAAGTTGTCGATCAGCGCTGAAATCCTCAAATTCACTCAAATACCGTAATCCACAACTCACTCTGGTAGCCCGCGCCGCACTGATATCGCTGAACGAAGAAGTCGGTTTGATACTCGACGGCTTCGGTCTGCGAGACGCCCATTGCGCCCTCGAAGGCCGGCGCCGTCATGCACGCGGCCAGATCGGCGCCGAGGCACACTTCGAGGTCGTGCTGCCAGCCGCAGACGTCCTTCTGGCCGGAACGGCGTTCTGATCCAAGTAGAACGCGCGGGCGGTTGCGTATTCCACGTAATCGGGAATCGAGGGCTGCGAATTGAGGTGAAACTGGTTCAGGTAGGTCGCGAAGCACTTTCTCAGCGTCTGGAAGCGCGTTTTAGGATCAAAACGAGGGGTTTTGGCTCACATTGGCGTTGCAGCTGGCTTCAATGGGCGA
>MQUG01003725.1:0-11742 GCA_007213375.1 Steinernema feltiae | reverse complement strand
TTCAAAGAATATTTTACCACGACTCGCATTCAAAGCCGAATCACCCTGAAAGAGGCTAAACGTACAAGGACGTAAATCATGAGGCTAAACCTAACGCAAAGGAACGCTTTCCCACCATAACAACATCAGAATTGCATAAACATAATCAAGCGGAAGCACACACTGCATCCCCGTTTAACCTTCAACCATCGCAATAATGTCGTCGTATAAATATTTACAATGCTACACATGAACGACGTTGTTCCAATCTCCTTCCTTGTCGCGAATTGTCGGTTGCCTCTTGTGGTCCACAGCCCACCGCTCGTCGACGATAAACTTGTACTCGTAGTGGCCTCTAGGGAGTTTGACTTCGACACTCCATCCAGCGTCTTTGGGTTCTTTGAATAAAGCAATTTTTGATTCCCAGTTGAGGAAAGATCCGGTGACGAAAACCTGCAATCATCCCATGTTAAAAGATGTTCTTTCTAATTAAACCCTACCGACTGAGCGCTCGAATCGGGCCACTTGAAGACAATCGGATACAACTTCTTCATTTGGCATTCCGAACATCCAGCCTGCATTGATGAGTTCGGGAACATCTGTAGAATGCCAATGGGCGCTTGTGAAGGAGTCTTCGGTAAATCGGTCTTCAGAACAAGGTCAGAAGATTCACTGAGGCTAAATGTTATTTTGGACTCTCGAATCAATGCTCTGCAAACCTGTCACTTCTCACTCGAGCTAACAAAGTTTTAATGCCAGTTTTTGGAGTGCTGTCTTCTGTATTTAATGAGCGAACTCTGGACACTGGAGGCGATTTTCGCATGGTCGGATCCACGATTGGAGAGAATGCGTCGGTCACGTCATCCCAGAAGTCTTTGAACCTGCTGCTCTTAGGGATCTTCGAATCGGGCTCGTCATCCTCGCTAAAAAAACGCTACAATTGCAGTGCAATGTAATAACGTCGTACTTACAATGGACCCATCAGATTCGAACCTGGAGTTCCCTCACTGCCAAATGGGCTCGTTCCATTGAAGTGTTTACCAAACCCTAAGGCGCACTTGGGAGTATCAGGATCAGGTCGAGACTTCAGAGCCATATTCACCCTTCGTTTTGGTGTCCTACTTGGGAGCGACGGAGTGCGGCAATCCTCGACTGCCTAAAAAATATTTAGAGCCTAAAGAAACTATTCAATCAAACCTTCCACTTTCGAAATAAGTTCGGGGTGACGCAATTCCTAGCAAGTGATTCCAAATATTTGTTTCCATATCGGTTGTTCTTTGCAACATTTGATGAATTACTCGAATCTAAAAAAAATCAAACCAGTTTACATTTATGAAGTGGAGTTCGTCACCAATATTCGCAGTGTTGTCTTCAGTAACAGCACTGTGGACATGGGATGCATCAGTTTGTGCACAGTCAGTTGATGAGCGGTCCACGAGTGGTCGCATACCAGGCGAACATGCATCGTGCACCTCGTCCCAGTATTTGTTGATTGTCCTTTGGATCTCAGAGTCTGGTCCATCTTCGCTAAACATTACATGTAATTTCATTTGCACACAGAAGAAGATGCGAACTTACAATGGACACGATTGATTCATTTGCTGACTTTCGTCAATGTCAGCTGGGCACATCACTGCCATGTGCTCAATTGACCAGTGGAAGCCGGCCGGAGTAACGTGCCGCGACGGCGGCCCACTATTCAGTTGGTGCTGCGGAGTCCTGGCGGCGGCGCGTGGAGTCGCACACGACTCACCGCTTGACATGCTGGTGGAGTCTGCAAATGAACAAATCAACAATTCGCCGTGCAACAGAGTTTCACAGTCGCGACCGAACAGAGCAACGACGACCGCCAAGACTGAAGAAACAAAGCAATGCTTGACGCAAAAATCAATCGTTCCGAGACCACTTCGCGCTAACCTGTTTTAAGGAGTGCAATGTCTAAGATAGTTTTGGACAAAACGAAGGCTTACACCAGGTTGCACTCGCCGTGTGGAGCATTTTAAGTGGTTACTTGCCAGAATTTCGCTTTATTGGGCGAATTTTGTGAAAAAAAATGAACAGGAAACAGTTGCAAGTGGGAGTGGAGACGCGGAAAGCTGATTTCTCGTGTTTGAGTTGTTCAGAGTAATTTCAAGACCCTGATTGTCCAGTGTGATGGTATCTGGAACCATTGGCTGCTCCACTAGACGCTGAGCGCGCCAGTCCAGAGCTCACTGCGCGAGAAAATGCTGTTTTTGGAGCTATTTTGGGATTTTTCTTTCGCAAACTGGCTCATGACCATGCAAAATGTTCCATCCGAGGAGCTGAGGAAGATACCAACTTGAATTTGCACAGAACGGAGGAGTTTAAAGTTGAAGATCAGTCCAAAATCAGCCAAGTTTGAATTTGCGGGTCCTGCACAGATAACGTCGATATGGCGGCGAGCGAGTGGTTTGCTTTAGGCGGGAACTGAGTGGATGTCTTTTGTTATTGACAGCGGCTCCAGTGCGCTGGTGTTCGCTCCTGTTATTTATTGTGCGTATTTGCTTGGCAGTTGGCGTCTTTCTGTGTTTCAGTTCATTTGCTGCTTGCCGATGAATTTCTGGGTTTCATTGTGCTGCGAATTTATGCGTGGCTCTGTTCTGCTCTGGTCAGTCTTTATTTTCGTAATTTGTACGCGATTTCTGCAATTGTTGTGTGCTGATTGCGTGAGAGCTGTTGATTTAGCTGATTGTTTTGACTCTCCTTGATTTATTGTGATTTGTCCGCTGACAAAATGCGGTTGAGAGCGTAGTAGTCATCTTCATATCTTGCCAAAATTATCAATTCTCAGTTCTCAATTCGTTGCAGATAAGTCTCTTCTTCTTTTGCTGTATTGCAAGATGGCTGAACAGTACAACGAAGTCCATGGGTTGGAGGTCCGTGCGATGACCGCTCTGCGCCGCAACACCGAAGTCGGGTATCTCCATCAACTGACCGGGATTCCTCAACAAGCTCCCGCCGTCCAACCTCCCATCACACCTGGGGTCGTTACCCGCGAGAACATCAAACTGTGTACCAACCTCTATGGTCTTGGACTGTCTTCAACTCCCATCTATCGCTATGACGTAACCTTCGTTGGTCGCTTGCGCCACCGCGACATGGAGCTTGAACTTACCAAGATGTCCTCTGATGAGTAAGTTGTTTCTTTTATTTTGCGCACATTTACAGGGATTTGTTTCAGCATACTGCATCTCAACCGTACCGAGAAGTGTCGCCGTGCCTTGGAACTTGCGTTTGATAAGAACACCGACTTCTTTGGAGAGCAGAAAGAGAAACTTTTCTACGATAGTCAGCGTATTCTCTATTCAACCATCTTGCTGGACAATGGAGCTCCTCGTGAATTTACTTTCACTGAAGCTGATCTCATCAACGAACCACTCTTCCAAGGTGTAGCAAAAGTCACACTCAACATTAGCCGCGTATCGTCAAACTTCATGATGTTTGCTTCTGATCTGGACCGCTATATCTCAAATAACATGAATGAAGTCGACCATTCCTTGCAGCAGTTCTTAGAGATCCTTACTTCCCAATATGCCCTCAACAATTCGTATGTTTGCCTCATTTTCTGTTCAGTTCTCTCAAATTGTAATTTCAGGGACAAGGTGCTTTGCTATGGAGACAATGCCGCGTACTTGCTCAATCCTGAAGAGTCTGGATTTGCTGCTGGAGATTGCCCTGATCTTGGTGAGGGTAAAAGAATCGCTGTCGGCGCCGAGAAGTCAGTCCGCATTATCGAAGGTCCAATGGGCCGTCAGAGTCGTAGAGCTGCCGTTGCTATTGACGTAAAGAAGAATGCTTTTCACAAAGCCGGCCAAACGTTGTACCAGAAAGGATGCGAAGCTCTTCATCTCCGAAACCGACAACAGTTAGAAGTGAGAGATGCGCTAAGACTTGTGCCACACCTTCGCGGATTACACGTCACCACTCAACATGGAAACAAATCCCAGAACTTCAAGATCGAAACCATTGTTCAAGAATCAGCCGTATCCAAGATTTTCATGCTTGAGAATGGCCAAGAAACCACCGTCTTCGACTACTTCCAGACACAATACGGAATCAATTTGAAGTGAGATCGAGTTTCGTGCTTTCAGTCCTCAAGTTCATGTTTGCAGGTACCCCAATGCACCACTCATCCTAGCTGCTCGAAGGAGAACTCCCACCTATTTTCCTATGGAAATGTGTTTTGTTGTGGACAGTCAACGCGTATCGATCAAGCAACAAACCCCAGCACAAACAAGAGAGCAGATCCGGCAAAGCGCAGTTACACCATCTGACCGAATCCAGCAAATTGGGAAGCTGCTGCGAGGACTCGTCATGAACAGTGATAATTTCTATCACAAAGCAGCCGGTCTGACCATCACGAGCAAGCCTCTAATTGCAGATGCTCGAGTACTGCCGAACCCCAACATCATGTACGGAAACCAGCGCCAGATGACGCCGGACGCTGCCAAAGCCACGTGGAAGCACAATGAATCGAAGCCAACGTACTTATTCCCTGCATCCATCAACAGATGGGGCGTGTTTTGCCTGACTCCCCTACGGTATGCGGTCTTGAATAGGGCGATTGTGGAGCAATTTGTGGTTAAATTCACTGCTGAGTGTCGCGCTCGTGGAATGACAGTTGCGGATTGTGCGCGGATTGGCTTTCTTAACGGCGAAATTCAAGAAGTCAAAGTCGAGATGCAAGGAGTCTTGAAGACAGCAAAAGAGGCCAAGATCGACTTCCTTCTCTTCATTACCAGCGACGAAATCACAAACTTGCATGGTTAGTTTAGAGCGGCTGATTCAGTTCTAGTTCAGGTGTTATTTTTAGGCTACATGAAGCTGCTTGAGCGGGAAACCTGCGTTGTCACACAAGATCTGAAGGCGACTACAGTTGTTGACGTTGTTACAAAGTCGAAACACCTGACCCTGGAAAACATCGTGAACAAGGTGAGTTGGTGTGCTTAATTTGGGATCTGATTGAACTTTGAAAACACTATTGACTTTCAAATTTAACTCACATTTGCTTGAAATTCTCTAAGAATGACTTTCTTTTCAGACAAACATGAAGCTCGGCGGACTGAACTACACAGTGTTGTTCCAGCCAATTGGCAACAAATCGTTACTTCCGCCTGGACGTCTCATCATCGGATTTAGTTCCTCACACAGCCACACCCTGCAAGATCATCACGCAAACGTCAGCTTTATGCCAAGTGTTGTTGGTGTAGCGGCAAATGTCAAGGCAGATCCGGTCGATTTCGTTGGTGACTGCCTCTTTACCGCTCCCAACCGCGATGAGAAGACGCTGATCATGTCTTCCGTTATCACTGCGCTGATCAACTTGTTCGTTGCCGCCCGAAACCAAGAGCCCGAGGAGATTGTTGTGTACCGCAACGGGGCATCCGAAGGCCAGTACAAGGATATACTGGACCTGGAGATGATGATGATCAAACTCGTAGCGTCCCGCCTGTGCCAGAAGCAACCGAAGATCACTTTCATTTGTGTCCAGCGGAAACACAATGTCAGACTTATGCCGGCGAAGGTGGATCCGAAGGCTCGGGCTGCGCAACAGAACATCAAACCGGGGACCGTGGTCGACACGCAAGTTGTGCACCCGTGCTACACGGAGTTTTTCCTCAATTCACACGTGGCGCTGCAGGTAAATTACTTTTTGAATCTCGAAATGTGAAATTTTTTTATTTAAGGGAACGGCCCGAACTCCGCGCTACACGGTATTGCACGACGACAGTGCTATGACGATGGACGAGCTAGAATCTCTGACTCATGGCCTGACCTTTGGTCACCAGATCGTCAATCTGAGCACATCTCTGCCGTCGCCGGTGTACATCGCCGCGTGTTATGCCGAACGCGGGAACAACCTGTTCCATGCTTCAGCTGGCAATTATCGCATTCGTACCAGCACGACGAGCTCTGGCAGTGGTGGCAGCTCTCCGACTTCATCCTCTCCGTCTACATCAGCGACAACGTCGAGCAGCGGTGCCACCAGCGAGTCTTCTGGTATTGATTTCGCCAGGCTCGCTGAGGACTTCTCCTACGCGAATACCAGTCTCGGCCTCCAGCGTGTAAACGCTTAGATTTTTATGACCGTTTGGTCTCTCTGCATTTTAATTTTCTTTTATTTTCGTTCTTGTTTATATTCTTTTTATAAATTTTTTGTCTTTCTGTGGTTCTCTTTTTTTCTCGACTTGTTTGACAATATTGTCAGTGATCATCGGTAGAAGGAGGTAAATCAATTCAACTCAATTCAGCTAAATTTAGATTTTGGTTGTCGCGGAGGAGACGAGAATATTGTCGAGGGAGAAGGCGCTGCGACCGAAAGCGATTGTTGAAGCCGAGCTTTCGAGTGAAATCGGGGCAGAATCTGCGTCTGAGTTGGCTGAATTTAAGAAGATCGCCAGAGGGAGGAGAATCACAGGTAATTCGATCTGATTGGAGCCTCAATTCCATTTCTAGAACGTCGCACAACGCTGTCGCGGAGGAGAACAACCACGACGAGCTCTCCCGCTGCTGGAATATGGTCGACTACGACACCCAAGAACGTAATTCGATGATTTGACCTTCTTGATGCCAATTCTCTCGTCATTGCAGACCTGCAGCAACGGACTGAAGCCCATTGGACCCTGCTACGGCGACAACGAGTGCCCCGCGAGGCACTATTGCGAGAGAGGAGCGTTCTGTTGCTTTGCCGCCTGATTCTCGAGATAAATATTTATTCGTTCACCACAATTCAATCTTCAGAAGCATCAGAGCGCCGCATGCGCCCGCGACGGCGAGGAAGAGGAGGAAGAGGAACGCGGAGACGCCCATGCAGATCTTCTGCTTCTTGTTTCGCTTCTTTCCGCCCGAATTCTTCGTCTTCGCGCCCAGCGGAGCCGCCTCATCGTCCTCGTTCTCGTCCACGCTCTCCACCGACTGCTTTCCGCCGCCCTTCTTCAGCTTCTTCCCCGATCGACTTCCCGATTTCTTCGAATTTCCGAGTCGCGACGAGTTGCAGCTCCCTCCGGCGTTCTTCGCCTTCTTCTTCGCACCCGGCGCGGTCGGCGGTTTCTTCGGAGACGCCCCAGGCGGCGATGGATGCGCCAACGGGAATCCGGTGGGCGGAGGCGGTGGCGGAGGTTGTAGCCACGGGTCCGGCGCCGCGTTGTCGCCTCCGAGGGGTCCGAGCGGCTCGTAGTTATCGGCCATTGTTGTCTCGAGCTGAAACTGAAGCGGAAAATCGGGAGAAACGAGCGGGAAACGCTTACCTCAAGAAGCTGACGACGATTTGCGTTGAGTGAACCGCAGAAGCGCGCTGCAAATGACCGAAATGAGCGCCGGCGAGTGGCGCGCCTGGCGGAAGCGCGATTCTGTCTGGAAATGCGGCATTTACAGACGGAGACTGATGAGCTGGAGGGTGATTCTGTCTGATATTGCACTCGAATCAATTGCACTGCGTGGCGTTTCAGACAGAAATTGACGTCTGGAACGTTCAGCGGCGCTGTCTGTCGCTCTCAAGCGATCTGAAACGCGTTAATTCTAATCACTCTGCTCACCAGCTGTGGCTACATCGTAGTCGTCTCGCCCACACACTCACGCGCCTCCAACACGTCATTCACGTGCCGGTGAGGTGATAAGCGCCTCTTAAAGACCGAAATCAATTCGTCGAGCGCAGTCACCGCTCCGATCATGTTTGTCGTCTTCCTCCTCGCTCTCCTCGTCGTTTCCGGCGCTGCTTCGCCCATCGAAGCCAGCTGCAACGCCAATGTGAGCCAAAACCTCTCGTTTTGAGCCTAAAACGCGCTTCCAGACGCTGAGAAAGTGCTTCGCGACCTACCTGAACCAGTTTCACCTCAATTCGCAGCCCTCGATTCCCGATTACGTGGAATACGCGACCGCCCGCGCGTTCTACTTGGATCAGAAGGCCGTTCCGGGCCAGAAGGACGTCTGCGGCTGGCAGCACGACCTCGAAGGGTGCCTCGGCGCCGATCTGGCCGCGTGCATGACGGCGCCGGCCTTCGAGGGCGCGATGGGCGTCTCGCAGACCGAAGCCGTCGAGTATCAAACCGACTTCTTCGTTCAGCGATATCAGTGCGGCGCGGGCTACCAGAGTGAGGCGTGGATTACGGTATTTGAGTGAATTTTGAGGATTTCAGCGCTGATTGACAACTTCTACTGCCTCCACACGACGCGGCGCGACGAAATCGACGAATTCAGGGCGTGCGACCGCCAGCTGCACAACAACATCGACAGCGGGTTCAAATGCAGGTAGGAATCAGAGTTCAGAGGATGCTCAGAGCCTCAAATTTGAGTTTTCAGCTACTACAACACGTACATCAACTGCGACCGCGCGATCTACACGAATTCGTGCGGCCAGGGCGTCTCCAAGTTTGTCTGCGAGAGCAAAAAGGCGTCAATTCAGGCGAGCACGCACTCCTGCGACTCCACTCTCCTCAAGTGCTGATCGGATTATTGTATCTGAGGCCATCTGAGTCTCTCCTGTCTTCAACTCACTTTGTGCGCCAATGCCAAGCTAATTTAATGGATACATCATAAATAAATCAAGCGGAAATGAGAATTTTAGCAGAAAACACCTCAGTTGGCCTAAATGCCTAAAGCGTCCTTTCGCAGCCTTAAATCGAGCGTTTCACGGAGCTCTCTCGTCCTGGCAGATCGCGATGACCTTCTTCCAATCACAATTCATCGTCTGATGCGGTCCTGAGCCGACAAACTTGGCGCAAATCAGGTCTTCAACCGCTTGACCGCAGTGCGCAATGTAAATCTCCATCTCACACTTCAATTTTGCGCTAAAATATGAATCTACCGTAATCTCAGAGGACATTACAGCCTGCACCTGCACATAACGAGTCCATTGTGCTTGGGCGAGAGGTGTTTGTTGCAGATTCGCGTTCTCTGGAATTCGTTGACTTCATCCACGCACGACATGCTCTTCGCGTAGTCTGAAACGCCATTTTAGAGCCCAAAAGCGAGATTCTCTCGTTTACTGAGGTAGATTTCGGTGCAGTTGTTCATGTAGCCTCGAGCGATCTCGTTGACAGACGCGTTCTGCGTCACCCTGACCGCCAGATCCGAGAAGTCGGTCGCCAAAGTCGCCATTGTGCCGCAAAAGGTGCACGCCTTGTCAGCGCGACTCGTGGCTTCGTATTTGGCGACCAGCTCGGGCCAAGTCACGTTCGACTCCACGGAGAAGTCGGCGTCTCAGCGCGAATCTACCGTAGCCTCCAGCCTCGTAAAGAGTCCACGCTCGCTCGAGAGGTGTTTGTACTTGCTGGGATTACTGTATTAGGGGTAGATGAATGCGTGCAAAGGCAGAGAGAGGTAGTTGTGTGCCCTCAATGCGCCCCTTGAAAGAACTCGCGCTTCCCTCTCGTTCATGTGATGAGCAATTGATGTGGGTTGACGTCATCAGTCGCCCACAGAGTCCAAAGGTGGCGTAAACATGATTTTGCTGTGAGATGAAACGCGTTCAAGCAACGGAAACGGAAGCAACGGAAAACGAAATTAAAAACGAGTTTCTTTAACGTTTTAAAATTGAATTTTGACTACAGTACTCTCTCATCCGCCTTTCACAAGCACTTCAACCCTTAGATTCATCATCTTTGACCACTTAATCTCTTGATTCCTCCAACCCCCGTTACCCTGACGACGCAACCTTGCTGCGTCGTCTTCATTCGCACTTCAATTTTGAGTTTCCCTCGACATGTTGCTCGCCCCTCCCGATCCGGCGTTTACCACTCGCGACTACCTCAAGCACAGGCCTCTCCCATTCAGCCATGTCCCAGAGCCCAAACGTCGCACTCAAAGCGACGATTTCCAACTTTCCCTACAAGCTGGAAACTCGTCTTTGTAGCGTTTGTAGTCTACCTCGTCTTTGCTCTGTACAAATGCTACAAGAATCCACCTTTTACATGTTCGTTAACTTGCTTAAACTACCGTAATCCCGTTGTTCTAGCGACCACAGAGTACGTCGACTGGACTCTCAACCAGAACAAGGCGCTTCTGCTTGAATTCAACGCTAAACTCAAGGATTACGGTACCGAAAACAAGACAATTCTGGCTGGAGAACTGGAGGACATTATGGATTCGCACAAAAACGCCGATAAAACGCGAGCAATGGTTCCACTTTACTCAGATAAAGCATTTCGTAGCAGCACCTACCGTATCACGCTTCAATTTGACTTGACTTTCAGCTGCTCCATCAAATCGAACAAGGCCAGACGTGGCGTGTGGAGCGCTACTTAGCGCTCATCGGCTACGAGAGAGCGGAGGAATTGGCTCGTTTCATCGTCGCAAATCCTGAAAACCCTAAAACTAGGCATTGAAGACAAGATTTTGAGATTGAGAGCCGGTTTGACGTTGAAATCAACGAATTCATAACCTCAAAACTCCCAAAGTCGATGTGGAATGAAACAGGTAGGCTAATGCAGTCTTTTTCGCCCTTAAATCATGGGTTTCAGTTGAATTCTGGACCCATGTGAAGCTGAACAAAACCCCTGGGCTTGAATTGAGTGAACTGGCTCAAAATCAGACCTTTGCCGAAGCGATAACGGCCAAGTTGATCAAATTGCGACCGAGCACAAACAACGAATCCAAGCCGTCTGGAGAAGCACCTCCTCTGTTTCAGCATTCTCCCCGCCATTGCGCTCGTTATCATGATAGCGGCAGCGGCGTCTTTCGGATCTCTCGTCCTTTTGCTGTTTGTCGGCCTGCGAATCGTCAAACAAGACGAGGAGAGACGAGAGATGAAGCGGCGTTACGTGGTGGGACGATGCAGGGCTGTGGTTCCCTGAGAGAAGCGTGCTGGGAAGTGAGCTATGGACACGTTTTGGCGGCTATGAAAGAGTTTGACGAGCTCTGGGAGGAGTACGGAAGGCCTTGAAGGTTGTTTGAGAGGTTGATCCTCTCTGGGATACTGTAGCCCTATGGTTGCTTGTTGCTGTATGCTGGGGAGTTTATGTGTTACTCTAAGCTCTTATTTTAACGTTGTTTAAAGACTTTCCTACCGTAATCCTTGTTTGTGTGATTGTAACTAATGTTTAAGTCTTGTTTTCATAAAGAGAACAGCCATGTGTGGCCAGGGTGTGTGACAATTACGGTAGCGAGAACAACAGCGAGCGTGGCAGACAAATGAGAAAAACGTCAACAACAGGTTTTTCTTGGCAAAATCCCTCAGAGTGAAGGCATACGGTAGGTTCTCTTTGTGTGGAGGCGTTGACAACAACAATTCAAAGAACGCGAGATGATTCTTGAAGCTTAAAGAGTCGAAATTGTCAGCTTGCGACTCGTGATTTGTCACCTGATGCCCACGCAGTTGGTGACGTCGACAACAAGTGCCTCGGTGGAATTGGAATTGAGGTCGGCGCAGCGATTAAGCGGCGAAGATTCTAGAAGCAATTGAGAGAGGTTAGGTCACAGAGTACGTATTCTAACAGAGAGTTAGATGGTTAGGCAAAGCTTGAGACAGAGTCGTGCCAATGGACGTGCCACCCTTGAGGGATGCGCCAGTTGAAAGCTAAGCCGATGGACCATTTAAAGGCAAAGCAATTTCATCTGCTACGCAGCTGAACTTTGGGGGAAATACGAAATTCGAGGTTGTTTAACTGACTGTGGTGACTACCGTAATCCGTGTTTTTGCTAAGCAACTCAAGACACAAAACTAGCCGAATCTATTTGTCATTTTTTCAAAACCAGACAGATTTGAATCAACAATGACATTTGAGATCAAAAGCGTAAAAAACTGTC